>KK120131.1:499757-545838 GCA_000611955.2 Stegodyphus mimosarum
AACCGGACATTTGGTTTTTCCAAACAGTTTGCAATTCTATTACCCTGGATCAGACTAGATTTAACTATCTTGCAGCACAACTGGAACCGAAAGTCGTAGAAAATATATGGGATATCAACTAAAGTGAACAGAATGATAAATATGTAGCTGCAAAAGCAAGAGTTTTAAGTATTTTTAAAGGAAGCGAGGAAAAAATTATCATAAAATTCCTTACAAAATTTTCTGTTGGTAATATGAAACCAAGTCAGTTATTGTATGAGACGAAATCACTTGGAGCAAAAAATATAAAGGATGAAGTTTTTCAAACTTTGTGGCTAGGCAAATTGCCAGATTCCATTAAAAGTTTTCTGACTGTAAGTAATGAAAATTTAGATAACTCAACAACAGAAATTTATTCCGCTGGTACAGTCTATAATGAATACTGTGCTTTATAAAATCTCTAACTTAGAAAACAGATTTCGGAATTAAATATTCACAAACAGTCTAGAAACAAATCCTCATTCTGACTTTAATCGAAGTAAGAGCTTTAGTCATTCAACAAAGAAATACAACTTCCAATGGATTATAATGCTACTATAAATTTGGTGATAAATGTTACCCTAATAAATGTAAAAGCCCGCATAGCTAGACGGCATTAGAAAACTCTCATCAGCAGCAGATGAATTAAAAGATTGCTATACTGGTGAAATAAATTAAGAGAATTTTCATATTTGATCTACTATCTCCAGAACTGCTGGACAGATTTTAATAAAATTTGGTGTGAACATAGGTTGATATAATACAAACAAAATAAACATTCAACAGTTATAATAGACACACATGTTCGCGTGTAACACTCATGGGAGTCCAAGGGTCTGAAACAGCAGTTGCAGAAGAAATGGGTTAATAGGGAGTATGGTCCCTTCTTACAGCCATACAGGCCTCGCAGCATGATGTCATACTGGAAAAAAGGCAGTTTATGAGTGCCTGTGGAAATTAGTCCCACTCATTCAGCAATGCTGTTTTCAGTTCCTGGATAGTTCTTGAAGGGATTTGCGAGTTGCAATTGCCCTCCCCAGAGTGTCCCAGACATGCTCTATAGGGTTGAGGTCTGGAGAGGTGGCTGGCCAATCCATCCGGCGAATATCTTCGCTATCAAGAAATTCGTCGA
This sequence comes from Stegodyphus mimosarum, assembly GCA_000611955.2. NCBI lineage: Eukaryota > Metazoa > Arthropoda > Arachnida > Araneae > Eresidae > Stegodyphus > Stegodyphus mimosarum. The sequence goes on from KK120131.1 coordinate 500,908, forward strand.
CCAGAAGAGCTCTATGTGGTCTTGCGTTCTCATCCTGTAAAATGAACTCGGGGCCCACTGCACCCCCGAAAAGTCAAACATAGGGCTCCAAGACCTTATCTCTATACCTCACACCAGTCACAAAACCTCTGTCAAAGATGTGGAGAGGTGTGCAACCATCCAACATGATGCATGCTCAGCCCATTACACCACCACAACTGTTGATTTCGTGGACATTGGAAGATAGGTAGTCGGTCCCTGGCTCTGTCCATATAAAAGTACGGCAAGAATTGGTTTTTTGGTTTAAACGGGACTTGTCGATGAACAGAACGGTCGCCCATTCCTCTGTACTCCAATCAATACGCTGTCTGCACCATGCTAATCGGACTTTCCTCTCTGTAGACGTGAGTGGGGCACAAACAGCTGGTCTTCTGGAAAACAATCCTCTCTCATTCAGTCTTTTGGAAACAGTCACCCTTGTTACACAGGTTCCTGTGGCTGCATACAGGTCCCGAGAGAGCTGAGAAGCTGTAGCCTCTCTGTTATGCCTCGCTAAAATGGCAAATAGCGATCTTCTCTGACCGTCGTGGCTCTTGGACGACCTTGCCTAGGCTTTCTCTTGATGGATCCAGTATCCTGGAACTGTTTCCATAGGTTACACATGTAGCTAGTCCTGCTAGTTAAACTCTACACATATCTGGACATGCGACTGGTCTGCCTCTAGCCTCCCCACAATTCGCCACCTCATTCCATCATCTAAACATTGGTAGTTACTAATTTTTACTGTTCTGATGTGAATTTAACCGATTGCTGCAAGATAACACCAAGAAATTCGCTGAAGTGTGCTATCGAACGCAATTCGTCTTACCCTCCAAATGCTTATAAAGCCTGTTTGTCTGCTGGCTCCGCCTACACACATGTGTAAGCTCACGTATTTGCAGTACAAGATTTGCATTTTTATCTAGAAGCAGTGGTTTTTCCTTCAGTTCAGTTCTTTTCGTGCAATTCGATAAAATATGCAAATTCTCTTAATTTATTGCACCAGTATATAAAAACCGATTAGAAGCAAACCATAAAATATGTAATTCTTTTAAACTGTACGTTGCAAATGGAACAATAATACCCAGTTTCAAAATTTTAACTTTGGATTTAAGCCTGACCTGGAAATCAATCATTCCAATTTCCTTTTGTAATTGCTAAAGTGGATCGAGCTGTTTTAAAGCAAGATTTTTTAAGCAAATTTAAATTGCTTATTGATATGGATAACAGAAAATTAATAGATGGCATCACTAATTTAAATATTCAAGGTCATGTTATATGCATAATAAGTGCGGATAGAATAAGCACGACTGATAAAAGTTCTAAGTCCCCTGCTAAAAATGCCCTATAGAAACCAATAAAATTTTATGGGTTTCTGTTGACTTATATTGGTTTCTGTTGGTCTCTGTGGGTTTTTCTTACTGGTTTCAAATTGCTCCATAGAAACCAGTAAAACTTTCTACTGGTATCATCTGATACCCATACAACCAACAATAGCGTCAGAACTTTCTACTGGTTTGTATTGGTTTATACTGAGTTTCACTGTTTTTTTACTGGTATCAATATAATAGAAATAGATGCCAAATAAATCTTCTGTTGATTTATATGGGTTTATTTTAATTTTCTAACTGATGTCAATAGACTTCTAAACAATGAAATTAATACTGGTATCAGTAAACCAAAATTCATTGGTATTCTTGTTGTCTACTGATTATTTTAAATAATTTATTTATTTACTTATATTTCATTTATTATTTATACTGTTGAAAATGAGGTTATTTCTGTTTTGTAACCAACAGAAAGCTTTAAAATTAAAAAACATACAGTGAACTCTCTCGTCTCCACCTCTTCTCTAAGACAATCAGTATTTCTAAGAATGAAAATATGATCTCTTTAAGACCATCAGTCCATCTCTTTTAAGATCACCTGGAAACGCAGGTGGTCGTTTTAGAGAGGGTTTTTACTATGCATGCTCATTTATTTGATTTCTTAAAAACGTTTGTTGGAAACAATAACAGTAATCATATACACCACATACAGAAAGGTCTCTCTAAGGCGACCAGCCACACATAACAATACATCTTTGCAAGTGGTCGCCTTAGAGAGGTGATGCTCAATACCAATATATACTTATGTTCTCAAATATGTTTATCTCTTAGAGTTGGTCATCTTAGGCAGGTTGCCTCTATGAAATGAATCTCTCTAAGGCGACCAGTCACACTTCTGGAATTTTCTTTGTGGGTGGTCGTCTTACAGAGGGAATGTTTCAATACCAAAATACACATGTTTTCAGAAATACTGGTCTCGTTCAGAGGCGGTCTTCTTAGGGAGGTGATTTCGCCACAAGTTGGTTCTCTGAATACACACACATACACACTTATATATGCATATATCAACATTTCTGATATTACAAATAAGCCCCGGTGTCAACCATCATCTCTTTAACATGACCGCATTCAAACTAGTATTTTTCTCCATGTTAACGCTGATGTGAGGGAAAAAATTCCCCTCTTTCCCCCGCTCTCAGAAGAAGCAATATGGCGCCGTTCTTCTTAATGTTGTTATGTTTGTGTTATCGTCTTGGTGGATAGTAGGCTGCAGTAATGCAATAAATAATTTACAATATTACAATTTTTACTGTTTAGATGTTTATAATGAAAAATAAAATACCAACACTGACTGTGAATATGAAATAAATGTGAAAGGAAATAACAGTAAAGCCATGCACATGTAATCGTGTCTAATGCATTCAGTGAACTTTTTGACACTTAAATAGTTCTGAAATGGATTTTCTGTGCGTGAAATTGATTTTCCATCTTTACTTTTATCCTAAAAAGCAATGTGCTTTTAAAGACTGAAAAGTGGTAATTTCAGACTTGATAATTTGCCTCAGTGTGTTTACATCAGATGCACATTCCGTTCTACTAAAACTGTATTTTTGAAAATTTGTTTTTTGATTATAATTTAGAAATACTTTTTAAAGCTTTTTCATGTAGATGTTTTATCATTTGAATATTACGTACTAATAAATTTGAGCATACCTTACTTAAAAAAGATTCTTGCATGATTCAAATTTCAATTTTTCAACTAATGTGATGTGGTTGAGCAAAAGAAATATTTTTTTATGTCTTAAAAAATGTACCCATTATATTTCGCAAACAAAAAAGGTAAGTTTTTTAGGTAAACATTGAAATATTTAATGTGTGCATTACTTATTGAATGAGATAGGCAAGACATACAAGCCAAGGAATCTTTTCTGCATTACTAAAATTGCGTGAAAATTTAGATGATCATGGTAGCTTACATTGTTTTTTTTTTTCTGTTTGGTCTATATTTCTGAATAAGTATGAGACTAGAACCACATTGTTATATGAAATATTTGCGCTGTTTTTTAAAACACATTAATCAAACGTTCTTATGCATATTTTAATTTTCATCAATATTAATTTCATGAAAAAAATTTCAATTTTTTTTTCATAAATTGTTTTTGAAATAGAGTTGTGAAAAGTTAATAGAGTTTATATAATATTAAATGTGCTAGTCTTGGGAATATAAAATATGAATTAATTATTGGAAAAAATTGCATTAAGTGAAACCTCATATAGTGGTTATTTTCTTAGATAACCACCTCTGATGGTGACACATTTGTCAGGAACATAATTAAATAACAGTACTTAAAATCACTGATAGTTTTGTAAGGTTACAAGAAACTGGCGTTATCTGGAATTGTGGAGTTAATTGTTTTAGGAAAGTTTCACTGTATAATCATTTGGTTTTGGTATAGTAATTTTTACGTGGAAACGAATTTTGCATAAGTAATTGAAAGGTTTTACAAGACAGTTAAAACCAAAGCTTTTCAAATCACGAGTCTTGTATGGGCATTGTTTTAGAATTACATTCAAATATAGTTAGAGTAATATTTAAGCATTATTTTCTTTCATTAGTTATACTGCAGAAATGCTCATTACAATTTTCTGCATTACATTTATCTGGTTGTATAGATATTAATGTAAAAACTGTTTGTAAACAAATGTAAGTATGTCTGCTATATCTGCTTATATGTGCTATATGCACATATAAGCTTTATGCTAATATGTGCTATGTCTGCTTAATTGCGATCACAGTAATTTTAACTGTGTGTATAAGGCTGTGTAGAAGATTTATTTATATTGCTAAATACTGCACTATATGAATTTCATTTGGCAGTCTAAGTACAGCAAATGCTCAGCACGAAGTTGTATTTTTATAGTATATAATCTACAATCAATGGCAATACCTATCTTTTCAGTACATTAAATTGTACAATTTAGAAATTTTACACTTCAAAATAATATTTCTATACAATTTTTAAAGTATTTCTTCTCCAGTAGAAATGTAAATAACTTATACCTAAAACACTGACTTATTTATTCCAACAATGCAACACTTTAATTAAAGTTATATTCCTTGGAGATGATATACGAATCAACTTTTGTGATAATAAATTATTAATATATATGTATACCGGGTGGCCATAATTAAACTCACAGTGTTCTGTAGCACGATCTATTTGCGAGAATGATGCCACATTTTGTAGGAAGATTAAACAAGACGGGAGACGGAGGATTCCGTGAAAAAACAAATTAGTTCCAAAAGTCACCGCCAGGGGAATATTTGGCGCTGTGTAATAGAAAATAGAGTGTTAACAAATGCAAATCAATACGGAAAATACCTTTTATTCTGCATTCAAATGAGGTTCAATGTGGCTGCCGTTGTTGCGGACCACATATTGCATTTTGTGCACAGTATGCACAACGGCAGAAAGTAACATGTCTGCAGGAATCTCCCGTAAAGTCTGTGATAAAAATGTGATATTTCAATGTAGCCAAGTCCTGGACCACTCCTTGATAGACCTTGGACTTAAGGTAAACCCACAGCCAGAAGTCGCACGGGGTAAGATCAGGCGACCGAGGTGGCCATGCAGTTGGAAAGTAGCTGCTAATGACTCTTTTTGTTGCGAATTTTTGCGTAGCATCTGTTGCACCCATACAGCAACGTGCGGAGGGGCTCCATCTTGCATGAAAATGATTTCCCCCAAACATTGTCTTTGCTGAAGTGCCGGAATGACAAAGCTGTGGCGATATTTTTCTCCGGGAACAGAACTGGTTTCCGGTCCCATCGGGGTAATGTTCTCATAGAAGAATGGACCTACGATAAATTTCGCTGTGAACCCACACCAAACAGCTACCTTCGGTGAATGTAAGGGAATTGCTGTAACTGCATGTGGTGATTTGTCATCCCAAATTCGGCAGTTCTGGGTATTCACAGTTCCATTCAGGTAAAAGTGGGCCTCATCTCCCCATAAGATTTTCCACAGCCAACCAGTATCCACCTCCATTCTGGCAAGAAAGGTGAGAGCAAAAGTCAATCGCCTATCATGTTTGGGGTACAGTAACTCCTGTACACGGCTGATCTTGTACGGATAGAAGTTGATAATTTTTTGTAAGGTTTTCCATACCGTACTGTAAAGCATATCCATATTCCGAGCTACTCCACGAGCGATAGAGGTGGCAGCAATATTGTCTGGTCCTCTGTCGACAACTGCCGTGGCAACTGCTTCGATCGTATCCTGTGGTACAGGTTTTTGTCCTCTGCCTGACTGAACCTTCAGAGAACTTGTTTTCTCAAACATCGCAACCATTGCTTTTAGCCCATTAACTGACACAGGACCATTACCTTTACGCATTTTTTTGTGCGCTCTAAAAGCACGAAGAGTGGCTGATGCATTGCATTGGTTGAGGTAAAAGAATTTGACCACTAACGCACACTCAACTAAAGAAGGAGACATTGCACATAAGCTTTCAATCCGATTGACTCGAAACGTAACACATTGTCTTTTAAAACACAAGCAGCTGGCACTGTGCCAATGGATGTAAAGTGAAATTTGAATAAAGAACTTCTTCTTCTGCTCAGCGTACGTGATATTGCAGATCACGAGACTTTATCGGTGTTTATGTGGATTTTATGCTTTTCTAAAAGTGTTGCCATATTGCACTTGAACTAAATCAGAAAATATGTATAATAAAAGGTAATTTTATTCTGTATTAATTTGCATTTGTTAACAATCTATTTTCTATTACACAGCACCAAATATTCCCCAAGCGGTGACTTTCGGAACTAATTTGTTTTTTTTCACGGAATCCTTCGTCCTCCATCTCGTTTAATCTTTCTACAAAATGTGGCGTCATTCTCGCAAATAGATCGCGCTACAGAACACTGTGAGTTTAATTATGGCCACCCGGTATATAGTGGTTTAGGGAAGTCGACTGCGATATCAAAGTGCTCGGTTTCAAACCTCAAAGAAAGCATGGTTATAACTGTCTGTCTCTTCATAGGTGGCAATGGTGGCCACCTATTAGATGCCTCCACAATAAAATGGCTACCACTTCTGACCTTAGGAGTGGCCGATCTCGAATAGGCAAGTGCCTGCCATTAGATATATAAATAAATAAATTAAAATAATGTAGAAAGTTTTAAACTGTACCGTTTCATATCATGTGAAAATATTCTCTTTGTGAAGGTTATTGAAGTATAATATTGAATATATTAGTGATTTAGTAAAAAGTTTTATTTAGTATTAATGACATACACATAACGTGTTACCAGATATATAGATAGTTAAGCATTTTACATATACTTAAGTAGAAATATATTATTTTCCATCTTGTTGAATATGCAGGAAAAAAAAAAAGATATTATTTCCTAGATTCCATTACAAAGGCTTCTCCTACAAATGGGTTCACATAAAACAAGTCTGATTTATTTTGCTTTATTTCAATTTATGAATATGGAAACAAGATGATTATAAAGATTAGAATATGAACTAGAAATTCGAACTGTTCAAATGACAATACATTTTTATAAGAAATAACCAAAATGTAAAATTCTACATTTTCCTTTTTTTTTTTTTTTTTACTTGATTTCTAATAAGCACCTATATGAAAATGCCATACTTTTTCACTTACCCCTGGGGTTGCAATCTGAACTGTAAAATTTGTATGCAGTAATGTAAAAGATTGGATAAATGATTGCGCTGAATTTCCTAAAAAAAAATAAAAATTGCAATTAATGGCAATTTACAAAATTTATCGACATATGGGCTAGAAAATCAATTTATGATACTTCAGTAGAGCAGAACTCTATTTATCAGGATAACTAGCTTAATTTATTTATGTCTTTTTAAGTTTTTAAAATTCCTTAACAAAAATTTAAAAAAAAAAGAGATTACTATTTTTTTAGGAGAATTAGTTAACTGGTTATAGCAAAGCTTATTTGTCTTATGCTAAACATCTTCATAAAATAATTTCAAAGGAATTAATTTACAAAAGTTACTCAGATTCACATTATGTAGAAATAAAACTATGAAAACTCTAAACCAGAATTTCTTTGAATGTGTGTTCAAAGCCTGCCCTTGCAGTCTTCCTAGATTTCCAAAAAAGACAAAAAACAAAATTTAAATTAACCACACATAGCAAAAATTTTCCGAGTTTGAAAATTACACATGGCAGTTGTCCATTGCTTGCTCTCTCAAGAAAGACTTAATTTAATTATGAAATTTATTACTGGCTGCTCTACCTTTGTTGCTAAGACTTCCCACTTTAGTTTTAGCAGCAAAAGAGGAATTTATAGACTATGGCACTCGTTATTAGCATACATCCAAACACATAGAAAAGCTATGCAAGAACAACAGGCTCATCCATCTCATTAATTTTAGAAACATTTATTTAATTTTTAGTTAATAAGGTAACAACCATTCAAATGCTATAAGCTTTTAATATGGAAAACAAATATATTTTTTTATTACTTAATTACTAAAAAAATTAAATATATTTTAATTATGTTTTAAAAATATAAATACACAATATACGTTGACATATGCAAAAACAAATTGCTTTGAGAGAAAACAATAGTAATGTAGTCGCCAAAGTGCTCGCCACTTGAAAAAACTTTAAGAAATGATGCTCTAAACCATTTGAGAGTTGTTGAACTTAGAATAAACCATTCATGTTCAGCAGTTTTCTCTATTTAAGAACTAGTAGAGCATATTTTCTCATTTTTACCTCCCAGCAACCTATATATATAGGTATGGGAGGTAATGTTTTTGCTTCAAAAATTCGATAGTGAGTTTTTAGTGAATAAGCATAAATTTGAGTCCCCATAAAAAGCTTTGATTAGCCTACATTTTAAGGTGCCCCTTAGGTTATTGCCAAGTTATTGTTTCATTTATCACCAAGTTGTTGTTTTATTTATGGCCACCCGAGTAATTGAATGTTATGGAAACCCTACTATGATGCCATTGGTTGCATGATTGTGGAGATTTGACTGATGGGAAAATACTTGTTGAATGTCAGTAGGAAGTATGTCCCGCACTGTGTGCTTTGCATCGTAAAATGGGTGCCAATGGTAAAGTGGGTGTTTGGTGGTATAGAACAAGAGAATGGAAGGTTTTTTTTTTTTTGAAGTGATTGAGGACAGAAGAAAAGAAACTTTGTTGGATGTATTTCAATGGAACTACAAGCATCCTGTTTGTACGAAGGAAATGCGTATAGTCGAACATAAAGAACGTTCAGATGGCTTTGAATGGGCTTATCGCAAGAGAGGTTCAAATGCTCACTATATAAAGCATTCCATTAGAAAGTGAACACAGTTTGAGGAAAGTTTTTGGACGTTGTTAAGGAATTTTGTGTCCCACAGACTGAAGAGACAGAAATTTCTAAATAAGGTAAGTGGATATTTCCTTTGTGTAGTGCTTAGATGCTATAAGATGAATTTCCTTTTTTATGCTATTTCATTGTTTGATTTAAAATGTAGTTTATTGAGATTATATATTTTTTGTTTGGCTCTAGTGTAAAATTGGGCGCTCCTTTGACTTTTTAAGTGAAAATAGATTGATGCGCACATGGACAAAGTCAAGGGAGAGTGCACTGCTGAGTTTGTGTAATTCTCTGATGTTTTATGAAGTGAAAAATAGGTCAATGTGTACATGACTACTGACTTTATGCAATTCTTTAACTTGTTATTTTGGCTTTGCGTAGCGGCGATTTTTGCAAAGCCACAATAGCAAGTCAAAGAATTTCACAAACTTGGTCTCCATGTACAGCCAAAAAATCGCCAATTTTCACCAAGGGGTACCCAAAAATATATTTTTACCCAAGTTTTGATTATTTTTACTCTGCCTGTGTGTAAGTATGTCCATGACTATTTTTTTGTCCACGATAAATTTAACATAAACAACCCCAAAATTTAAATTTTATGTTATTTAAGCTTTCTACGTTCATATACAGAGTTGATTAAATGTTGCGTTAAACTGGTAACTAGAAATAGTACTTTACAATGAAAAACAATATTAATTAATTAATTATATATAAAAATATATTCATAAAAAAATATATTATAAGGTAATCCAAAATTTCTTAAATTTGGTAAAATAGGTATGTGACTGAGAACAACACATTACATTTATAAGCATTAAATGTATTCTTGAAATTATGCTAAATGCAGTAAGCATAATCTCACTATAAAGACAAACTCTGAAGCAATCACTATGAAGCAATTAAATGTGTTAGCTTTAATACTCAGTTCACTTAATCTCACTATGAAGCAGTTAAATGTATTAGCATTAATCATCAGTTCACTTCACTATGAAGAAATTTAATGTATTAGCCTCCTCTTGCCCACCAGCGGCCGAGCGGTAAAGTCGCTGAACGCCGGTAATTCAGTCTGAGGTTTGAATTATGTGAACGGGACAGTTGCATGGGCATTTTCGTGGATTTCCACATATGTAATGTTTATACGAGCTAGTTTCCTTTAAAAAGTCAGTTTCGTGTTCGTTGTTACTTTTGTGTTTAATCACTTTTCAAATAAAAGGATGCTGCCACCAAAAGTTATTGCTATGTACTATTTTTAAAGAAATAATATAATATATATAAATAATACAGCACACATAATAACAAATGTATGGCAATACTTAACACTCTATTGAGAATTCTTAAGATATGCAGCTTTTAAAAATTTCATGATTGTTAAGTCATTGATTTGTCAATCTAAAAAACTATATGACCAAAGGCTATGATCAATGCACTATTTTTAAATGAAAGCATAAGAACCAATGTGTACATAAGCACATACAGTTTTTGTTGTTCATTGATACAGGACAAGAATACAAAATATATTAATATGGAATCTGTGGGAGATCATGAACTGGCCACAACAGATTTTTTCCCTTAATATATTTTTGGACAAACAGATGCAAAAAAAAAAAAAAAATTATAGACAGGCCTCAATGTTCACCAAATATGTAGCTCATAAACAATAACAGAATAATTTACATCTATATGCAGATCTACCGTTCTTTGTGGGTCTTTACTTGATTATAAGTGCTCATTTTCTAAAAACAGAGCATGCAAATGCAGTGATATCTCGTTAGTTCATTCTCAAGTTAGTCTATATTTTAGGGTGCCCCAAGTTGTTATTTCATTTATGGTAACCTGAGTAGTTGAATGTTATGGAAACCTTATTATGAAGTGACTGGTTGGGTGACTGCAGTGAATTTGACTGATGGGAAAATATTTGTAAGGGCTTATTTGTGTGTTGGATGTTGGTTAGGAAGTATGTTGTTTATTTTGTGCTTTATATGGTAAAATGGCTATTTGTGATAATATTAACTTGAAGTTTCTGCACGATTTGGAAAGAAAGAGAAGAAAAGCAATAATTGATTGGTTTGTAAATGAAGGTTTACTTGGTAGCCATTATAAGTGTACTGTTTGTACAAAGGAAATGCATATGGTCAAACATAGAGATCATTCAGATGGCTTTGAATGGGTTTGTCGCAAGAAAGGTTCAAATGGTCACCATATAAAGCGTTCAATTAGAAAAGGAACATGGTTTGAGGAAATTCGTTTAAATATTGCTGATGTTTTGATTTTTATGTGGGTCTACAAAGCAAACACAAAAATGGTTAACACTGAAGTGAATATCAACAATGATGAGACCGTAACTGACTGCAAGAACTTTTGTAGAGATGTGTGTGTCGATATTTGCATTCGAAAAGGTGAAAGGATTGGGGATCTGGACGTGGTTGTTGAAAGAGATGAAAGTATATTTGGAAAACAGTTTTTTTTCCAAAGTGCAAAGAAGAAAAGAAACTTTGTTGGATGTAATTAAATGGAATATTTTACCTGGTACAATGATCATACCTGATTCTTGGAAGTTGTACAATTGTTTGTCTGATGATGGGTTCGGTCACCTTTCAGTAAATCACACTGTGACGTTTAAGGATGCGGAAACCAGAGCTCATATCAACACTACAGAAGGTATGTGAAGTGTAATAAAAAGAGATTTTTGTAAGAAATGCCACTGGCAGTCCGGTACTTTAAGGAGGATATTTTTGACTCTTATTTTTGTGAATTTATATGACAATGCCAGTATACAGATTCTAGTTCAGATAATTTTTAATAAGTTTTTGGATGCTATTAAAGAATTTTGTGTGCCACGGAGTTAAGACACAAATTTCTAAATAAGGTAAGTGGTATTTCCTTTGTGTAGTAAGTGTGTGTGAGTGTTACCTTGTGTGATAAGATGTCTTTCCTTTATGTTATTTCATTGTTTGATTTAAAATGCAGTTTATTGAGATTATATATTTTTTATTTGGCTCTAATGTAGAATTGGGTGCTCCTTCAATTTTTAACTGAAAATAGATCAATGTATACATGGACAAAATCAGGACAGAGTACAGTGTTGAAAAGTTTGTGCAAGTCTCTGATGTTTTTTTAAGTGAAAATAGGTTGATGTGTATATGGACACCGAGTTTGTGTAATTCTTTGACTTGTTATTTTGGTTTTGTGTTGGAGCCATCTTGAAATTGTGCATTGCTGGTCAGTCGCTAAAAATCACCAATTTTCACCAAGGGGCACCTAAATTATATTTTTACCCATTTTCTGTGCAAGGACTTCCTCATAAGCTAAAACAGTGTCTTTTTTTATTATTATTATTATTTTATTTTTTTAATGTTTCTGTAAACAAACAGAAACACAATTTTATTGTTTAGCTTTACAGAAACCAAATATTACTATTCACGTATAATCTTTGTTGAAATAAAATAATGAGAAAGTAAAGGAAAAAAAAAAAACTCAAATAAAAGTACACAGACATACCTGTGGATAAAAGACAAAATTATCTGGGATTTTTAAATATGTGAATAGAGCCACATTTAATCTGGACATTTGGAGTTCTACTGCACTTACATAAAATACACTAAAATTATAATATATGAACAGATTACACGATAAAATCAACTGTCTTAGAAAATCTAAGTAACTGTAAAATGTATTTAGTTTCCTCAATACTTTTAAATGTCAGAATTACACATATTTAATATATGTAGTATCACAAAACCTTTTCTTAAAAACATCATTATCCCAGTATTATTTCCGCGAAATACGCTGCTAAAAAATTAATCAATTAAAGACAAAAAAGTAAGAAATTTAGAACTTAGTTCATAAAGACATTAAGAAATAAAATCAGAACCAGTAAAATCCCAAAATTCCCCAATAAAATGTAAAAAAACCTTCAACTAATTGTTTTCAAACCAGAAGAATTCCTGAAAACAACAGAGATGTATAAAAAAGTACAATAATAAGAAGAGGAATAAGATCAAAATCTGATTCAATGTTATCAAGAGGGGCTAGATCAGATTCAATTGAATCCTTCCTTCCAGGAAAACCACTGCATCTCTGTTTATCCAATATTAACTGATGAACCATCTTAAATTATTTAATTGTCAGAGTTCATCTGAAAATGGGATATTTTTGTTTAAAAAAAATTTTGTGAAACTGTTATATATATATTTTCCTTTTGTTTATATATATATATTGTCCACACCACACTATTTCAAATTTAAGCCGAAGTAGGATTTTAAAATTAGATAATTGGAAAAATAATTAAAAATAGCTGTCTTTAAATCTAAAAGGATTTTAATATAGGAAAAATAATAAAAAATTTTTAAAATATGAATTAAAAAAAGAAAATCTGAAAGGTTTCAGATTTTAAATTACTTGCAAAGGGGCATTTGGCCCAAATGCGGTTTACGGCACTGCTTGGCGGCGATTGTTTTTGAATGAGCAATAAACGCGGCAACATGGGTAACTCCGTATATCCGCGAAGATGGCTGACTGGGTATTTTGAAGCTACGGAAACATGTAGTTTTCGCGAATGCGTGTTTCCTATTTTATAGAGAACGGTTTTATTGGTAAAGTGAGATGACGTAGCGGTTTATTCGAAATTCTGACGTGTTAATTTAAGTAGTTATTTCAGTTGTCGTTGTATTTTGTGTGTTGAGTGTTGGCTATTTTCGTTCCGTATATTTCGCGAAATACCAAGCCGCTATGGATTTAGCTGTGATGCTGAGAGAGGTGAGTGAATGTACATGTACATTTATTACTTTATTGGAAGTGCAAGTTGCTTAATTTTTATATTTTGTTGCCTTTTATTGAAATAATTTGTATCAGCTGAAGAACAGAACGCTGGTATCGTTTGCAATTTATTTTATTTTGTTGATTTGTGCACATTGCCTACATTGTGCAATTCGCTGATGTTTTTTTTAAGTTAAAACGGAACGCTGTGCACATGGCATTTTCTTGTAATTTATTTTCGTTAATTTAGCTTATTTTGTTCATTTGTGTACGTTGCGTATATTGTGCAATTCGCTGAAGTTTTTTTTAAGTGTAAAAGGAACGCTGTGCACATGGCATTTTCTTGTAATTTATTTAGTTATTCTAGCTTATTTTGTTTATTTGTGTGCATTGCCTACATTGTGCAATTCTCAGATTTTTTTTTAAGTTAAAACGGAACGGTGTGTACATGGTATCGTTTGTAATTTTAATGCCCTTTTAAAAAAAATTCCTTCTTTCTGGGATGCCATTTTGGTTACGTTTTCGCGGAGCGTGTTGGGAAGGTTATGTAACGCATAAAATGTGTAAGTATTACAACATAAAATGTAAATAATTAATTTAAAGGTAACTGACGAATATTTTAATGATCGTAATGTTTGTTTTGCATATTATTTTATTATATTTTTGTGGCAATAGTTTCCATACTAATTTATGGTTTAGAATTGTATGTTTTGTTTACAATAGGTTTTCGCGGAGCGTGTCGGGAAGGTTGCAATGACTTGCAAAGACGTTTCGCAGAAACGCGCCGACTTGGCGATTTTAAAAAACTTGGCGATTTTTTGAAAATCGCCAAAGCAGTGCCGTAAACCGCATTTTCACCGGGCATTTTTTAAACATTTTGTGTGTTACCTTTATTTATCAAATATCATGTGCTTCGCACTTAAACGACAAAATTCAGTTCAAAAGCAATATCGCAAAATAATTTTAAAATGAGCATACCTTTAGAATTTCCAATATGCTGTCTCACATGCTGGAGATAAAAGTGTTTTTTCTGTACAACGTTGCCATTGCTCACTTTGAAATCCTCGAGTTTGTTAACCAAAAATTCGTTAAAAGTTTTACGAAATATAAAATCGATAATAAAACAAATTCCAAATTAAAAATTTGGGCTTCCAGATGCCCATATTCGGGTGAAAATGTTCAATATTTAAAACTTGATGGTTGCAGGTACACTGCGCAAAAAAAGAGGGGGGGACAGTTCTATATCTCCCTTCTACTATAGAGGCCATTCTGCTGGGCTGATTGACAAAATTCAAATTGCGTTTTTCAGGTCTAGAAAGCACGATTTAGGATATGTATTAGATTTATGTATAGCATTGTTCTAATATAGTTATTTTAACACAAAATCTGACTTTTTCTGAAATGACACACTACTTTTTTTCCATATTTCGATTCTACGACTGAAGTTATGCCAAACTACTAAATTTTCTAAAAATTGCACAACTAGTTTTTAAAAGATGAGCTCTCAAAATTTTAGCTTCTCAATGTTAATTGAATTTGATATATATTTATTTATCTCTCCTTTTTTTTATTAAACTTACTTAATTCCTTCTTTCACATTTTGAATTATTCCAAATAAAATCTGCCCATTTTTTATGACTTATTTTTAAAACTTATATTTTAAAATAATTTTTATAAATTTTTCGAAAACAATTTTGAATTATAATCTATAAAATTTTTACCATCATCTATCTTAAAGTAGATGTATTTCTAAGCATACCTACAAAAAGTTGGACTTTCTTATTCAAAATTTCTTAAGATACACGTGAATTTATATATTTGCACGCTTTGAAATTAGGCATATTTTCTAAAAGCAATAATAACACAAATGTGATTTACGCACTTTGTCAAAATTATTTGAAAGTATAAACAATAACTTTTTTCCCTCTCGTCTGCAATGAAAAAAAGAAAAGGAAAATAGGTTTCTATAAATTAAGAAGTTCACCAAATAAATTATTCTTGGTGAAAAAACTGAAAAAAATACGGCAAGACAAATTTTTGAATTTCTCCATACATTTCACACCAAATTTTACAAAATTTATTATTTAGGCATAATTTGAGTTGTAGAATCGAAACAGGTTAAAAAAATTAGTGTCATTTCAGAAAAAGTCTGATTTTGTGTCAAAATACTTATGTTAGAATGATGATGTATATAAATCTATTATATATTCCAAGTCACGCTTTCGGGACATGAAAAATGCAATTTGAATTTTGTCAATCAGCCCAGTAGAATGGGAAGTATAGAACTGTCCCCCCCTTTTTTTTGCACAATGTACTGTTGTTTTATCACAATGCAAGAAACATATAGACATTTATACAGATTCTTCCATTATTTAATACAGGGCAATAATATTCGGCTGCAACAATTTGAAAAGTGATAGTGATATTTAAATCTTTGGTAATGCAGCATTTTGCGAGTGGAAGATCAGCAGAAATAAAATGCTATCATATTCACTTTGAATTAAGCCCCATTCTAATTCTATGTCTTAAAAATTTGAATAAAAATGTTGCTTAAATTTATAGTAATATGATATTAGGTGTAACAATACAGTAATAAATGATTTAACTATTGTTTTGATAGTTTAGTATGCTTAATAATAAATTTATTGACAGCATGATTAATAATAAATTATTTATTTAATAAAATAATTTTCTTTAATTTTTAACAATTTACAAGTGAATAAGAAGGTTTTTTGATGACTCTCAGAATTGAATTTGGATAGATTTTCGACACAGCAATTTAATCATGTGAATTTTTTATGAATTTGTCAAAGAATGTTTACTATACAAGAGATAAAGGCAAATGAAAACTTATTTCTATATTTTGTAACAATTAGACAATGAAAAATTTACATTTTCCTATATATGAATTCAGATACCATGAAGATATGGAAATGTCTCTAAAATATTTAATACAACTGATTGGGAATTCCTGCTTGCTTTTTTTGGAATATCATCTCCCTCGGTTTCAAGCACAAAATATATTTTCCCAAAAAAATGTTACGCAGATGCTATATTTATATTCAACATCAATATTTTGCACAATATGTATGTATGTTAACTTTTTATTGTCTGTTATTGCCTATTTATACTAGTATATTAAGTGGATTGGGGATACTCAGATAACCGGCACTTGGCGAACTTTCTGAAATCGCGTTCGACAGCATGATATAACTCGATCAAAAAAAAACATACCAATAAATAGAACACAGGAAAAACTAAATCAATGCTTATTTATTTATTTATTTTTCCCTACTTAAACTCCCAAGAATAAAATCCCACATAACTTGGCATTATTAAACAAAACATAAATAAGATAAATAATCACCTTCTTTGCATCCACTCAGAACTATTAAGCAATTATGACGAGCGCTAGACATGCTGTGCAGTAAAATATTTAAACTACTCAGATGTTCAGACAAACATCAAAAACGGAACAAAAAGGTCTCACACGAAAAATAAATAACACTAAATAATTTTTGACCTTTCCCTTTTCATTAATTTTTAATTTTCGAGTATTAGAATAATTGCGGTAATTCAGCATCAAAATTACACCGGCATGTTTACAATTTCAACTCGCCCCTTAATAAAATAATAAACAAAATTTCGCCTGAGATGAGATGTTGTGCGGCAGCGGCAAAGTCACTTTTATTTTTTAAATTAGACATAAATTAAATTAAATTTTATTCATAGAAAGGTGCTACCTACTGAATTATAAAGGAGGCTATTTTTAATTTCTGGAATTTAGCAATAAATGATAAAATTATTCAGAAACTTAAAACTACAGAGAATATATAAAAAGTATTTGTAAAGTATTAATTAAACCTAACGCAGAGTACAATAAAAAGTTACAGACGAAAGAAAACTTTACCAGCATATAATATGTTTAAAGGCGGGCAAAATTTCATCTTAGATTACTTTCAGTTTTATAGCCAAGTCTTTACACTGATATATAAGATAGGGATACTGGTATACAAGATATGACTAAGCGCTCATATATAAGACATGGGACAGTTTATTATGACTAGGCCCTGATAAATAAAACAGGGAAGTAATTAACAAGTATAAGATTTTTCCAATGTACGTTACTGATTTGTTTTCTTTCATTTTATCAGAAAACTTAATTCTCAGTAATTTAGTCACTTTATTTGCTTTTTGTGAGTACTAGCCATATTTCAAATTACAAGTAATTATACTAACGTTAATAGATGAAACAGGAACATTTTTTAAATTTGACAGAACTGAATATTAGACTATGCTGATAAGTCTCAGGACTTTACATTTCAGGAAAAGCATATTCAGATTATTCTTCGTCAAAGAACTTCCTTCTGAGAGATTCTGAGAAGCGAGGAAGTAGTTTAAATTTTACACATTTATTTAATACGAAATAAAAATTATTTACCTTCAAAAGAGTAGATTTCATTTTAGAAAAACAAGCCTAGCTATATATTTTTGTAAATAATTATTTTGTCAAAGCTAAAAAGTGCAGATTTTTTTTCTTTTCCCCAGTGCATGCTTGTGATACGTGGCCTTTTAACTTCTATCAGATGTCAGTCTCGTTTTTGCACCAAGTAGCATTGACCGGCGAATTATTTTTCTTGCGCATGTGTTGAAATAACGTTAAGTTCTTATAAGCAATTTTTAATAAAGGTATCACTGTGCTGAAATTGTAAAAGAGGAATAATTATGTATTGTTTGTTTGGTATTTTTTGACTCAGAATTCCTTATTAAAAGTTCATAATGTAACTTTTTTGCTAATTTTTTTTTTCAGTGCTTGGTTTCATTGCCTGTTTTGAAAAACAAATTTTTCAATACTTGGTGTCATTGCCTGCCCCGAAAAAGAAATTTTTTTTTCGTATCTGTTGTTATTGCCAGGGGAAATTTTTAGGACTGATCTTTATCATTTTCTAAGCGCATGCATAATTTTCTGCTGGAAACATATATTGAATTTCTTTCTTTCTGGTATTTTCATTTAAAATTGTGATTTTGAAAATGAACGTGTTGATACTGTTATGTTTTTTATTACATTAATTTTTTTTTTTATAATGGGATATTTTCCCCTTCTTTTTCAGATTTAGATAATGTCCCTATGTATAAGAATCTGCTTTTTAATCCTGTTATTGAGCCTTATTTCATGTAAAGCAGTCCCTAATCCTGAGAGCAGTAAAAGGGTGATTGATAAAGTATGTATGAATTAATATAAATTGTGATTCTAAATTAAATCTTAGTATTATAAAAATTTTAATAATTAAGGATTATTATATTAGTTTACTTGGAGTAAATATTGCTTACACAACTATATAAATATTCTAGATATCTTTTGGATATTTTATGAGAGCAGAATTTATGAAATCTCAATATTGTTTTTCATAATTAATGAATATTTTATTTGTTACTTATAGAAAATGTATAACAAGAGCTTATAAGTATTTGTTATTTTCATTTATGTTTTAAACAAACAGCAAAATATATTATTGGTTTTTATTAATAACTGCTGTGCAAATTATTTTATTTAAAATGTATAATTAAATGGATGACAAGAATTGGCTAAATGTTACCAACTTGGTGACAAATATTGTCACCAAGGCCTATCAGGAATGAAATTGCCTATATGTTGCATTCTAATTGAGCTATCTTTACAATTTCAATGTTGTTGCAAATAGAATTAAAAGATCTAAAATTCCATGTAACAAATAGGTACTTAAATGTAAGCCATGGAGCCAAATATTAGATTAAACACAAAATAAACTCGGAAGATTATTAACCTAAAAGCTGTAGAAAATAAAACAATACAAAACACCACAACAATGTAGAAAAACAGAAATGCAGTCAGAAGGGATTCAGATATTTACAACAATATTTTGAATTTATATAAATAGAGTAACGGACTAACAAATCTAAGATAATTTGCATTTTGGTGTATCAGTCATACGATCAGGGTGGCAAATTCTGTAGAAAATACCAAGTACAGATCCATATCAAAAGACAACTATTAATAATGCAGTAAGTATTCTACTATCCAAAAAGTTGAGGAAATGCTGAATGCGTGAAAATTCCAGATATTTAGACATATGAAAATGCAATTCAAGGTAGAAAAAACAAATAAATAAAAGAAGAAATTGTGGTAAGCATTCCAACAGAAGTTTAAAAGAACAGTTCTTTCTTCATTTAGTTAGATAATTAATGGATACGAATTACAGATATAGCATATAAAAAATCACTTTAATTTTACGTGTTGTAATGCTGGTTTTTTATCCATTTTCAAAAGTTGCATATTGTGCCCTTTGAATACACACTTTTCTTAACATATGGATAAAAAAACTCTGCTGCATGCTGTTCCATAGAAAGCAGGTCACAGATTATAATTATTTTTTACAAATGAGAGGGAAAAACAAATTCTGTAAACCTTCTTTACAAAAAACGACCAGTTTATAGGAAGTTAATCAGATTTACATGAAACTAATGCAAATATTTTATGTTAGTGTTGTAACATCATGCTCATTATTGGTACTAAGTCATACTGTTTGACAACAGCTTTGTGATGACTTTACAAGTCTTATTTTTTTTGGTGAGGGAGAAAATATTTTTAAAGTATTCCAGTAACTTGAGCTTTTTAATCAGTTGAATGCTGAACAATTGGGATTTTACTATAATTAAAAATTAAAACAGTTTTATTGCAAAATCATGGTGTTGGATTAAGCACAACATTCACATTATCTCGGTAATTTCACTACCTGTGCATCATCATTAAAATGCCATTGTTTGTACCATTAAACACTTGAACCATTTGTGAATCTTTAAACTTGCTTTTTCATTTATGCAACAAAATATAATCTATGGTACTTTAAAAGCAGAGACTAGTTATTTTTAAAGTAAAAATTAAAACAGGGTTTTCACAGTTAAAAGTTTGACTATTCGAAAAGTCTGGATAGTCAAACTTAGAATTTGTCCGTATATAAAAAAATTAAGTACAGATTTTAATTTTGTATATGAAAAAATTCCAGGTAATTGAGCCTGTAAAAAAAGTACAGTTTGTTAAAAAAGCCAGATGAATAGGAAGAAAAAAATTTTTGATCTAAAATTATAAAAATAGTCATATTTGTTATCAGTTTGAGTATAAAGCGTCTGTTTTTAACATTATGCAAGATTTTGAAAAAATAAATTTTGAATGTAAAATCTGATATATTTTTGTAATTCTGGAACATATATAGGAATGTAAAACATTTTGTCCAATTATGAAATCTGCATCAACTAGAAAAGTTGACAATGATTCCACCAAACTTCCCAACAGAAGTTTGAAAATATTGATAATTCTGTATTTAGTTAAATAATCAAGAGATACATGTGATGGGTATGGCACATAAGAAGCTTAACTTGCTTGTCATAATTTTTCACATTGCATCCCCATTAACACATTTATTTTGATGTCATCATAATTTTGAAAATATTTCATTGCATGCTAATTTCATTAATTCTCTTGAAAGCAGGTTCTAGATTTTAATTGGTTTTTCAAAATGCAAGTAAAAACAAATAAATAACAGTTAATTTATATCCTTCTTAACAAAAACTAAATAAACTTGTCAAGAATTAATCAGGTTTACATAAAACGAGCATAAAAATCTTATGATGATTATGTTGCAATGTCATGCTTTTCTATTATTGGTGCTAAATCACACTGTTTGATGACAGTTTTTATTTGTAGAAAATGGTCAGTGTTAAAGTGGTCAATGTTAGGAAGAATAATTCTTGCAGCAAAGAGACTAAACATCTGTTGTGAACTTGGGAATCTCTTGTATGTTCCTTTGCCATACTAACTATCCACTTTTCTTTCTGTCAAGTGTGTCCAGCTTCAAGGATGAATTCTTGAAACAATGCAATGAATATCAGTTCTGGTGGGAAATATCTTTAATATTTGAAAAATACGTGTATAATTGTATTCATATTTGAAATATTACTAGGTTTCTTAGTGGTAGTCCTATACTTGCTTTGTGATTTTCTTAATTTTTCACAAAAAAGTATGCAAAATTTAAAGTATTCCATTATTTGAGCTTTCTGGTTTGTTGAATGACAAATAGTTGAGTTTTTACTGCATCAATGAAACTTCCCAGCTAAATTTAAAAAATCAAGTTCTTAATATGAACGAAGATCAGTTAATTTTTTCAGTCATATATCTTTACTGTATTTTTAGGTAATCTGAGTTTTGTGTTTATTTACTTAAAAAAGTACATGTATATAAATTAACTCTGAAATATTTCATACTTTCCAAGTTTATAAAACTGAGTTGATTTTTATTAATTGAAGATTTTTTCAAAATATGAGAAATCTTTTTCAGGCTTAATTTTAAATTAATTAAATCACTGATGTACTCTTTAATTCACAGCCCTTAAGTGATGAAAAACACTATGCTGAAAATGATGTGCATAATACAGAGTATGATCATCAAGCCTTTCTTGGAGAAGAAGAGGCCAGAAAATTTGATCAGTTGAGTCCTGAAGAAAGTAAAGAAAGGCTTGCTAAAATTGTGGATAAAATTGACAAAAATGAGGTAAATAGTTCTTGTTTTTCTCTGGGATGTGTGTTAAAAGGGTAGATGTTGGTTTCATATATAGTGTGTGTAAAGTAAAAAGTAGCTACACAAGTCTTTGGTGATATTTGAAATTTGCATATTAGTCATTCGGCAATTAAATTTGCCATTTTTTAGTGATTAAGTGTGGTGGCTGATTTAACTAGAAAGTACACCTTGCAAAAAAAAAGGGGGGGGGAACAGTTCTGTATCTTCTGTTCTATTGGACCGATTGTCAAAATTTAACTTGCATTCCCTGTCTCAAAAGCGTGACTTTGGATATATATTATATTTATATATAGCATTGTTCTAACATAGGTATTTTGACACAAATTTGGACTTTTCTGAAATAATATACCAGTTTTTTCCCAGAGTTCAATTCTACAGCTCAGATTATGCTTAGATATTAAAATTTTGTAATTTTTGGTGAGAAAATTAAAAATTTTAATATCTAAGCATAATCTGAGCTGTAGAATTGAACTTTGGGTGGCGCATCCCCCCCCAGTTTTCACCAAGAATAATTCACTTGGTGAACTTCTTAATTTATAGTAACTTGTTTTCCTTTCCTTTTTTTTTTTTTCATTGTACATCAGCGGAAAAAGGTCATCATTCATACTTTCAAGTAATTTTAACAAAGAGCGTAAACTACATTTGGCATTATTTATTATTGCTTATAACAAATATGCCAAATTTGAAAATACACCAATATGTTACACAACTTGGCACTTTGACATAATTTGAGTCGTAGAATCAAAATATGGAAAAAATATTGGAATCAAAATATGGAAATTATCTCAGAAAAATCAAATTTAACACTGTCATTTATATTATAAAATAACTGTCATTTAAATTGCGCCATGCCGCATACAAAACTAATAAAATGTTCTACATTAATTCAAAAGTATTATTAATAAGATAAATAAATTTTTAGTAAATATACTTTTAAACTTAATTTATTATCAGTTGTTGTGGGGGTGATTTTTATTTTTTGCTTTTTGTGTGTTATCCAGTCTGAGGTTGAATTTTCCATATTTAAAAAAAAAAAAGTTTTATTTTTCTTTGTATATTTTACGTGAGTAAATTTTATAATCAGCCCTTTTTAGAGTATCAAATATAATTTTTAGCCCAATGAGTGTTAGCCGAGAAGGCCTATTAATTTTGTTTTTGCATATTGCGTTGAAAAAGCGTCCATTTAACTTTTCAAATTGTTGCCACCAAATATTATCGCCCTGTTTTATATTTAAAGAAATTAAATAATGAAGAATCTGCATAAATGTATGTTTTATTCTCACATTGCGATAAAACAACTGTACCTAGAGCCAGTAAATTTTGAGTAACTTAATCCTTCACCAAATATGGGCATCTGGAAGCCCTAATTTGGAATTTTTTATTATCAATTTCATATTTTGTAACACTTTAATGAATTTTTTATTAACAAACTCAATGATTTCAGAGTGAGCAATGGCAACACCGTTCGGAGAAGGAAAAAAAAAAAAAAAACTAATTTTATCTCCAACGTGCGAAATTGTGTATCGAAAGTTCTAAAGATATGCTCTTTTTAAATTATTTTGTGATATTGCTGTGGAATTGAATTTTATGGTTTAAGTGCAAAGAACATGATATTGAATAAATAAAAGGTAACACACAAATTGTTAAAAAAAGGCAATACTTACGTACTATGACAACTACCTTGGCGGCATTTGGTGATAAAAGCTTTCATTGATGATTTTTGGGTTATCTTTATTAATTCTTTTAAAAATAAGTCCTAATTACAAAGGAACGAAACTTAAAAACCCAAATATATATACATATAAATTATATACGAATTAAAAAAATGAAAATTACATAAAACTGGTTAAAAGAAAACGAAGTTAATGGTGAGGAAAGTGGTCGAAAATAGCTTTCAAAATAGCATCGAAAGGCATTTCCTGTTTTTTCCGCCAAATAAATTCAGCTAAATAGGTATCGAAATGATGGCGGCTTGTCCCACATTGTCACTTGTTCCTCCATTTTGCGGAATTTCACATTCTTTCCATGCATTGAGTACGAGTTTATGTAGATGGGCCAACAAAATTGTATCGATTGCCAGTTTTGCAAAATATATAGGTAGTCTTCATAGTACGTAAATACCAAATTGCCTCCTTTGAACATAGTATAAAATCTGAAAACTTTCAGATTTTTCTTTGTAAATATATATTCTGCAGTGTGTTATATTTGAAAGGTTTTTTTTTTTTATTTTTATAGTATTGTTTATAGTAGTACCTCCCAATAAGGGACAATCATCAGACCAGACATTTTGTATCTTGAAAGTGGTATGCCTTCTTCAGAAGGTACATACTAAAATTGTAATTTAGTTAGAAATTTAGGTTTTATCAAGCTTTAAATAAATGATATATAAATCAATAATATAATCACATATGTTTATTTCAATTTGAAGTTATTATTGCTAAAATGTATGAAATTAACAACAGTTTTGTACTTAATGAAATTTACTGAAAATGATCTGTTACACAGAATTGTTTGGAAAGTCTATGCATTGCAAGTATTCTTTTTTTCCATGTGGATTTTAAAGTCACTAATAATCTTAAGTCCTTTATTGTCACCAACAGTAATCATGAGTATTTTTAATTGAGTGGTGTGTTTTAAGGTATCTATATAGTTTTTTATGTCACACTTTTCCTCTGATCTTCATCTTCCTCACTGCTTTCCAAGTTATTTATGCTAAAGCTGACATTATCAACAGCAGTTGAAATAAGATTTTTTTGTCATTATTGATGTCTTCAGTATATAATTTTTCATCGATTTCTAAATATTCTTGTTTCTGAGCACTACCAAAGGGACTTGAAACTGAAATTTCAAATCATTTTTCTTAAAACAGTGTTGAACACTACTTTGTGATATGGATATATGGATTCAACAGCCTGTGTTATTCTCTAAATAGCATTCAATACATTGATGCATTTTGCAAGCTGATCTGTGTTTTACCAAGCAACTTGACAAAGAAAATGTTCTAAAACATGTAAGACACGTTGTAAGCACAAAACATGTAACAAGTTTTCGGTAATGAACTTTGAAATTTCTAATTATATCTTGGTCCAAAGGGTGTAATACTGATGTAACATTAGGTGGGAAAAATACTAGTTCTTCTGATTTCAGTCATACATTTGTGGGTGGGCTCCCAAATTTTCAAGAAATAGCAGAGACATTCCATTTTTTCTAGATACTGTTGCATTGAGAGCCATCAACCATTTTGACAATATACTTGATGTCATCCATGACTTTTTATTGTAATGCCGGAAGACCAATAAAGCTTTTGGAGTGATGTGTTTGAAGCATCTCCGATTTTTGGTCTTTTCAATTACAAGCGGTTTCTCAAACTCTCCTTCCATGTTATATCAAAGTAGCACAGTGAGATCTTTCTTGGAGTTTTTACCATCAGAGCATTTTTCTCCTTAGCACAGAGTTTTATTATCAAATTATCTTAGCATAGAATTTTAATAGACGAAATTCGATGAAATAATACAGTTTCATCTGCATTTTAGATGTTTTTAGCCTCATATAATTTACAAATTTTAGTTTTTTTTTAAAATCCAATCTTATTACATGTTGCATATCTACTGATTTTTCTTTACCAGAAAAACGTCTTCTTAAAAGTAATGTTATGTCTTTGCTTAAAATTTTTTAACTCGTCAGACCAAACATTTTGTATCTTAAATAGTGGTATGCTGTCTTCAGAAGGTACATACTAAAATTGTAATTTAATTAGAAATTTAGGTTGTATCAAGCTTTAAATAAATGATATATAAATCCATAATATAATCACTGATGTTTGTTTATTTGAAGTTCTGTAATTTCCAAAAACTTTCCAAAATTTTCTTTTGTCTCTTCATGCAATAATACTCTATGTACAGGTTGTTTGCTGTAACAGAACAAAACCATATCACTTTTGCATGCTTAAGTTTTTCTAAATTTTAGTCTTGGAATATTATTTGAATTAGTAATTCATAACGTTTATTTTTTCTCATCCTATAAAAATCAATTACTTGTGTTTTAATGCCTAAAAGTCTCAAACTTGGTTTTTTCATTTCTGCTACATGAATTACATCAATTTTTTGTTTTGATATTTATCTTTTCCTTTTTGAAGCCTTACTAGATAATGCATGTAAAATAACACATAAGTATAAAACTATACTTCTTTTGCTCCCCATTCATAGAACTCAATAATAAAAGTTTTCACTCTCTTCACATTATGATATCCCTGTACTTAGCAGGTGGTCGAGTCACCTCACCACTATTTCTTTCCCATTGATCCCTGTCTTGAATTGCCTTACACTTGCTAACAGTGTTTTCCTTCCCTACTGAGAACTTTAGCAAGAATAACTGGACTTTGAATTCTGTGAATGTGAAATATCCTTTTGATTGTGCCTCAGCATACCTTTTCCCAATATTATTGTTCTTTTTCTGTGCCAGTAAGCAATTTTCAAAAGAGAGGGATTAACTTTTCATTTCATTATTCCCAGTGCCACAAAACTATCTTTCACTGAGCACAAATTTGCCTTTGGAACCTCAAAAGAGCATTTATATTTATTTCTGTATGTGTATCTTATTTTTGAAAGTTTTTTCCTTTTAAGTAGAGTGTCTCTTAAGAAGTAAATACATCAAAGGGACTGGGAACATCAGAATTATCCTTGAAACAGAAATGTCCCTTAGAGGAGGTACTACTGTATTGCTACATAATGAGAAATTTAAAAACACTAAATATTTTTATAAAACAAATTTGTACTTATGATTAGGATGGCTTTGTAACAGAGTTGGAGTTAAAAGATTGGATAAAGTATACACAAAAGAAATATATATTAGATGATGTTGATAGACAATGGGCTGCACTTAATGTGGATAAAAAAGAGAATATTGATTGGGATTCTTACAAGAAGGCTACATACAGCTTTATTGATGGTATGTCTGTATTCTGAGAAATTTCATTTTTCCAGTTTTTAATTTTATTTACACTGATAATGTAGTGACACCTTTTTCTACAGTTATAAATGCTTTTCTTTTCTCTTCCTTTAAAAAATTATTTCAAAATATATTAATTTGTTAATATTGATCTATTAAACTTTATAGAATGGGTCTTCTTAAAAAATTTGGAATTTGTTTGTTAGCTGAGCATGAATTAAATTTGTAATACTTAGATGCAAGGCACATGTGAAATCTCCAGATATGGCATTCTTTTTTTAAATTAAGAAACAACAGTACCGTACTTAGTGAGCAGCCAGTGTCTGGACCTATGTAGTATTTCCTTATTAAAGTGGTACCATATAAGCTTTTGGCCAAATTTAAAATTTGCATTTTATACACAAGATGATTAAGTTTGCTGTTTTTATTAAATAACTGAATGGTCGCTTTAATAAAGAAATACCAGTTGTATTTATGATTGACTAATAGTTCTAATGTTTAATAATTTTTAATTATGTTCTGAAGATGTACAAAACCTGAATATACAGGGTGGAGCATTTTCCATCCTCAGCAGTCTTTTGCATTTGTCTCAGGAAATGTAGTTTTGAGTACTTTTCCATTTTTAGTCCACTGTCATAATAGTACTGAGAATCACAAGTAATTTGTTAAAATTTTTGTAATAAGTAACATGTCATAATAGTACTGAGAATCACAAGTAATTTGTACAACAAGATTTGTTAAAATTAACATCATCAAATAAACATCACATAAAACAGTAGTCAACTTACAAAATTACTATACATATTTTAATTCAAAATTTATTTTCTGTTATCTTTTTTGTATATGGTCAAAAGTTTACTTTTGAAGTGGCTAAACAAATACTACATGCACTTTATTTTGCTAAATTTAAATAGTTTACATTAGGATTGTCGTAGTGATTTACTGCTATTTTTGATGGTGTTTAAAAACAGGGGGCAGTAAAAATGGAAAAGTACCTAAGTTTTGTTATTTAAGCTATTTTCTATGCGTCACTAGATTTAGAAAATAAAAAGATGCATATATCCGAAGTCTATTCAAAATTTTGAAAATGTCTTTGAGCATTTTTTTTTTAAATGTACCTGTAACATATTCAGTTCTGTTGCTTGCAAATTCTCTTTATTACTTGATATAATGCTTCTAGCCCTTTTTTCAGTGTGGTTTTGGATGCAGGCCTAATAGGGTTCCTCCCCCCCTTGTCTTATGTAATTTCTACTAATTTTTCTTTATCATCAATCACACTAAAATCTGAGTAGGTTAGTTCAAGCTAATAGGAAAGCTAAATAAATTGTTAAGTATATATTTAAAATACAACAATAGCGTTGTTTTAACTGAAACTTCTGAACAATGATATATGTACTTGGGAAATACATGATACATGTCCAGGTGAAAAAAATAGAATTTGTTTCTTCACATCATAAATACTTTCCACCCACGCATTTTTCTGTAGACATCTCGGCATTTCAAGATAATGCCACTAATTTACTGTTTGTCTGTGTGGTGAATAATACTGTTGAATAGTTAACAAATGAAGACTCAATATAATCTTGGCATAAACATGCAAAAATCTACTGCTCGGGCAGTTTTGTTGGATCTTAAACCAGTTTTATCAAAATATTGCTATTATGGTTGTGAATAAAAGTAGTAATGCTTGATTGAAAGAAGTGAGAGGTAGGGCTTGGAAATAGGCTTTTCTATGCATCTGATGGGAACGAAGTTGGCATTGTGTGAAATAACAGATTTACTCTTTTTATTAATGGTATAGGAACACTTTGATAAAGTTGGATTGAAGTCCAATGAAACTGCATTCAGCAGTCAATTTTTACTAATATGTTCCAATCATTCCACTGAACTTCTTCATTTGTTTAAACTACAGAAAGTTATTTTTCTGTTGTGAATATCTTGATGAATTTTATGAACATTTAATGGTAGCAGCAGTCTTGCACAAATATCATTATTGATTGACTGCTGATCAACCTTGAATTTCTTAAATCATACAGAGTGACTTCTCTATAACATTTTCTATTACATATTGGTGTGAAGAGTCACTTCTGTGTAGCACCACCTACTGCATATTATATCTTATCCTGAATTTTAAAGCTTAGAAACTTTTTGACTTTTTATTGTCCATCATATTTTTTTTTATAATAATCAAACTTCTGTTTCAATGATAAACTGTACTATATTACATGCATTTTCTATTTTATGCTAATGAAGCTCTAATTTCTTTTTAAAGACATTAGAAACTAACTAAAAGAAATTAAATTTGTTATGTACCATGTTGCTGTAAGCTTGTAGTTTTTTATTAATGAAACAGAGAACAATTTCCATTAGTGAATACTCATAGAATTTTTTATGCTGATCTAACTTTCTCAGTCTTTCACTTTATTCACATCCATTTATAAAATATTTTGTCATATATCTCCATTTCTTATGAACATAAAATTTATTTTATACAATTCATAAATTCCTTATTTAGCTCAGCATGTTTAGGAGTTTTTCTTGATGAAAATATTTATTGTATTAGACTATATATCTTTATTTTGTTCATAATAACTGGAATCTGGAAAGACATTTTAAAGACAATATGAAATATGCTTTAGTTTTATGAAAATGCATTTATACCGTTCAATCAAGCTATGAATAATTAGGTCATTAAAATTTTCTTTGTAAAGTATTTTATAGAATAAAGCTGGTAAATAATTAAACATTTTAAAAAAATATTAATTAAAATTAACATTAAAAATTTCTGAAAAAAAATTCCCTTTTAAGTAAACTGCATATGTCTTAATAGTTCTGCATTAGTAAAAAGCTTGTAAAGTTATAATTTATTGTTGATAAGCTTGTAAAGTTATAATTTATTGTTGATAAGCTTGTAAAGTTATAATTTATTGTTGATAAGCTTGTAAAGTTATAATATTGTTGTTATTTTGTGATATTTTATATTTTTAGAAGAGCACAATGAAGATGATGAAAATGATATTAAGACATATAAAGAAATGATGAAACGTGATAAACGCAGATGGGCTGCTGCAGATAAAAATAGTGATAATCAGTTGTCCAAAGAAGAATTTACTGATTTTTTGCATCCAGAAGAAGCTACACACATGCAAGATATTGTCATTATTGAAACACTAGAAGATATTGATAAAGACGGTGATGGCAAACTTTCTTTACAAGAGTACATTGGTATGTTATTAGGCTTTTATTTTAATGTTTCTTTTAACTGAAAATTTCAGAAGTATGTGTACTCTGTTAATGCTTTTATGTACATACAGCTAAAATATTTTAACTCTTTTAAGAACTATTTAAAACAAATAATTTTCCCTTAGCAACTTTACATTAGAAAAAGCTTGTTGAATATTTATGGGAAGATTTTCTACTAATTTGAAGAGTAATTGTGGTAGTCTATTTTTATTTTGACAATATTTAGATTAAGAGTTTGTGTCTTGGCAACCTTTTTAATCTGATCATCTAATAAAATATTTTATTAAAATGCATTCACTCTTTTAAAGAGAATATTTGAAGTGTTCTGGAATTCATTAAGTGATGAACTAAAAATTAAAATAAATAACTTGTGTACATTATGTGATGAAAAGTATCTAGACATCTGTACATGCTGATTTTCTAGCAAATACTGGAAAAATTCATATGAAGTGGGTCTACTTTTTGCTGCGATGACAGCGGCCACTCTTTCAGAAAGAATGTTTTATAATTTTTGGGATGTTGCTGATGAAACTGAATGCTGTTCTTCCAGAACAGTGATCAGTTCTGTCATGAGTGGAACAGCATGACTTGGCTGATAGAGCCAGTATTTCAATTCATGTGTCAGATGTCCTTTAAGATTAATGTCAGATCAAAAAACTCTGATATTGTTAGCAGCCTTTCAGATTATTGTCGAAGAACCTCCAGAAGAGATTTTCATTTCACAAATTGTCCTCATTTAACTTCTGAAGTTTCTCCTTATATGAAGGCGAAAGATCTTCTCTAAGGTGCAAGGCAACATGTGATGAGCTGCTATGTAGTCCTACCACATGAACTGTCACACTTTTTCTGTTAGAAGGAGGAAGCAGAAGTTAATCGGGCAGATATTTTCCTCTCCTCATTCCCCATTTCTATGATTATAATCATGAATCTTAACAGCATTAATCATCGATTTTTCATTTGTTTCATATGTTATACAATAATTTTTGTTTAGATTAAATGGGCTGTAATATTTAAGTATTTTATTTATGACAGTGTATGCAAATTTTTAATAAAAGATTAGTTTATGAGTTTTATATCTTATATTTTTTATATCATTATTCTTTGTTTAATATGTTTGGTAATACTGCATAGGAGATATGTACAGTGGAGGAGAAGATGATGAGCCTGATTGGGTAAAAAATGAAAAAGAACAGTTTTCTGCATATAGAGATAAAAATAATGATGGTTTTATGGACAAAGATGAAGTAAAAGAATGGATTCTTCCAAGTGATTATGATCATAGTGAAGCTGAAGCAAAGCATCTTATTTTTGAAGCTGATGATAATAAGGTAAAATTTCTCTCTCTCTTTTTTTTTTGCATTATAAATGTTAAGGGGTTATTAAATTAAGATAGAATAACATGTCAAACAAGTATTAATCTAGAAGTCAAACAACAAAAATCAGCATTATATTTGCAAATTTTGCATTATTAAATGTAAGATAGTCAAACTAATAATTCAGTGAACAAGACTAATGCTATCTGAAATTTTATAAAAATTCAAACAATTGTATTTCATGGACCTTTTTGTGGATTGTCATGCCATATATTAAATATTTTTCTTGCCAGTTCATTCAGGAAGTACTGTCTGTATAACTTTGTTAACTAATCCTATTTCCATTCTTATATTTTGTAAGGCTATTGTTATATTCTAATAACTATCTTCTAAAATAATCATTAACACATATATTATTATAAGATACATGAACACATCTCTTGTACATTGGGTATTTTTATTCTTATTAAATTTCACAGAACTTTGTGTGATTCCACTACTAGTTACTGTGAACTTACACTGGTCATCAAAATTAAAGGATAGTGAGAAGAATAAACGATGAGGCTGAGCATTGTTATCCATTAGCAAAAATTCTGGGACAATAGCACCCCTAAACAGCCTAACTTAGGGTTCCAGTACCTAGTCCACATATGTCCGAGTGGTTACAGAACCTCGTTGAAAGATATGCACCTCGGTGTGGCTGTTGGCCATTATGCCTCCCCAAACTATTAAACCGTAATCACGGAAATGGGATATTTCACGGATAAGAGAAGGAAAGTTATATGTTTTTTCCTGTCTCCAGATCAAAACACGCCTAGGAGCAATGTTCAGACTATATCTGGACTTGTTAGTAAACAATATTTGGGCCCATTCGTCTTGGCTGCATTGAATATGACGATGGCACAAGTTTAAATGGGACCTGGAGTGAGTGTGACCCAAACCATTGGTTTTCTTGCAAACGTTGAACCTCGTTATGTTTTTGTGTAGCAAAGTAATTGGCAATTCAAGTTCCTGTGGCAGCCTGAAGGTCTAAAACCAAATCTCTTGTAGTAGCTTTGTGGTTTCTTTATGCCGACAGTGACAGAAAACAGTCTCTGGATGCAGTCGCTGCTCTTGTTTGTCCTTGACCAGGTTGTCTATTCAATTGATTCAGTGCTTAAAAAGCGGCTCCAAACACTTCATATGACACTTGAGTGATATTTAAATCTTGGATGACCTCCATTTGTGTTCGATGTTCCTCGAGTCTACCAATTATTCGCCACTTTTGACCTTAAGCGATGTCTTTGAGCCATAACTGCTGAATACTGATCACTCTCAGAAACCACATTCACTTTAAACAACATTACAGACTGGAATTCCAACATGCATCCATAACGCACCATACTGTCGATTCACTGAATTCGCATATTTCTGGCACTAATATATTTGAAGTACAGTTTCACATTCAGTTGTATTTAATTAATGTAAATAATTACAGCATTGGGCACTGGTTGCAACATTAACTTAGTGAGCATATTTTTCCTCGTTATCCTTTAATTTTGATGACAGTGTATTTGACGGTATAAGAATTTTAATAAAGAATATTTCAATAATATAGAATACTTATAGAACTGAATATATGTTACCAATTTCTTTTCCATTTTTCAACAAATTCCTTTTCATCTCTTAAAATATAATGCATTATTTTTTTCCCCAAATGTGAAATGAAATAATTAAACATTATTTTTTAGTAGACACCTGCTAAACCTTTTGGCTGGTTTTTAAATTGCAAACAATTTCTATGGGTGTGTTTGTCAACACATGCACACTAGATATAAATTACAATTAAACATACACACATACACAGCAATGGCACCATTCTGGAGTCTTGCCCTGTATTTCACTTCTTCTGCAGGCGCCGAAATGCATGACAGGTGCATAACGGAAAAGTACCTATTAAACATGTTTTGATATAAAAATAAATATTTTGAGATGGTGAAAAATTGGATGACTAGTTAGATGTCTTTTTAATTTCCTCAAGTTATATTCACATTTATTTTGATTATATTTATTGATCTTTTTTGTAATTACAGGACAAAAAACTTACCAAAGAAGAAATTCTGAATAATTATGATCTTTTTGTGGGAAGTCAAGCAACTGACTTTGGAGAAGCTTTAACAAGGCATGATGAGTTTTAGAATTAAAAATAAAAACAGACACTTACTACTTAATTTACAACCAGTGTTTTGAATTATTTATAAATAATATTACTTTGCTGTCTAGTAAATTTTTAAATGTTAAATGTGTGTTTGTTTTGTCCCAAAACTGCCTTTTGCAGTAACTTTTTTACAAGAGCTAGTTTGCCAGTTTTTGTGTTCAGTATGCCTAAATTTTCTCCATCTTTTATGAAAAATTAGTTTCAGTATTCAAATTTCAGACTATGGTATTACTATTATTTTATGTGTTAGTTTAGTTTTATTTAATGTAGTATGAAACATTTCATTTCTATTTATCACATTTATTATTGCAACTTGGTGATAATTTTAAAGCTTCAAATTTTTTTTTGTAATGTTATTTTTTATTATTATTATTATTGTTGAAATCTAATGCATTTACCGCTTTGAAACTTCTCTAGCATTTTCCGGTTATGAAATTTTTATGTAATTAAGTAAAACAATACAATTATTTGATATTAAATTTATATTTAATGTGTCGTGATTAGGTACTTGTTCAGTCATCAGATGATTCTTTCTGTGCTGTACATTTTCTCAGCAATATGAATTATACTAAATAGTTTTTCCCTTTGTATTCAAAGAAATTACATATAATTTTACACATCATTGAAAATATTTTACTTATATGCGTCTCGGGTATACTAAATATACTGTAATAAGTAATTAAAATATATTAAAAAATATATAAATTTTTGTGTATAATTGAACAAAAATATGTAATTATTTCTGTCATGAGGAATAATAAAATTATTTTATGCATGCTCTTATAATATAATGGTTAGCACATCTAGCTAGCAATTAGAATTTGTAGTTCAGTTCCCATTGAAGGATAAATTGCTTTTTTATGTTTCTAACTTAAAGAGCAAATAATTTCAATACTCTGACTATAAAAAGTTCGTCACGGTAAGAAATGTAATAGATTGTAAAATATTGATTGTTTTTTACAAATATGAAAATCATTTTAACATGTTCATTTAGAGTGGTCAAGTTATGAATTCTGACTGTAATGACATTTTCCCCTACTTTCCATTAAAGGGCACAACTGTTGCGAAGCCTGCAGCAGTCAGGGAAGTAGTAAGGTGAGCAGAAGTCAGAAAATATTACATGTCATGAAAAATCTGTTCAGTAACTGACAATGAATCCTTCAAAATGATTACATTTCTGAACTGTTATAGTTCATAAAATGTTCAGATTATAAAAATATCACTTTTAAATTCTAGTTATAATTTTTGCCATCAAATAAATCATTTATTATATAGGAATAAAAAAGCAAAAACTTCCAAGTTGTGAACTTTTAATCGGAAGGAAATTCAAGTTCATAAGCTTAAAATCAAACTACTTTCTATTATGAAACTGAATCATAGTTTGTTAAGACATCTATTATTAATTGGTTATAAATATTCAGAGATATTATATAGTTTATCACAATAGACGTAAGTTTTTAAATTTTTATTAAATATATGTGTAGCAAATTGATAAAGAGATGTAAATACTTTCAATGTTTTTCTGCATTTTTAAATTAGAATTTGGAGAAGCTAATTATTCTTAAGATTGTTTTACTTTTTCCAAACAGACACTTGTTATTTAACATTCACTGAAATGTATTTTTATATGTGAAGTATTCTGTGACATATATTTATACAATGCAATGTATTTTTATATTATTAAAATATTCGACTTGAGAAAGAAATGATGTACTATTGATTAATTTGAATTGATATTCTTTCTTTATTGCTTCAGCTTAATATATTTGCGCACATTGTGTAAAAGAAAGGTACGGTAGAGTATTAAGACTTCAGTCAAATGAAAAGGTACTATAAGGTGAAGAAAAATTCTCTTGGAAATGTGACAAGAAACCATTTTTCCATGCATGGTTTGCACTTAATACAACTAAATAATTTAATTCTTAAACTACTGCTGCTTTCTACAGAAAGCAAGTCTAGTTTTAAACTATGATTGGTTAAGATCTATATTTTCTGTATAAGAAACAGGAAAATATTTCTTCTCTTAGCATTCTTGAAAGCTTCATAAGTTGACATGTGTAACAATATGAACACATTTTAAGCCACATACACATGTACTGCATTACCCAATATGAATAAGTATGTAGGGAATGTTAGTATCTTAGTTGAGAAGGAGTGAAAAGTAACATATTTATATTCCGACAAGCCTCTACTGGAGCACAGATCAGACAGAAAACTTAAAAGCTATTATTCAATCAAAAACATTAATTAACATGTAAAAATATTTGACAACCAAAGTTGAGGTATATATGTATAGGAAAAAAAATCTTAGCAGTGTTCAAATTTTAATAATTTTGACTGTAAACTATAGCTGTCAGCCTTGAAAAGTATGAAAGACCAGGAGGTTTATGTGCTGCACGACAATGCTATTAAAAAAAAAGTTCATGATTCAGATTATTGAACTCTTTATATGATTTTCATATATAATAATTAAATACTGTAAATTTGATGTTCGGTAAATTTTTAACTCTTTCAAGATGGGCGCTACAGTCACCGAAATGTTCTCTTGGAACGGCATGCTGACAGGATGCACTGTCTTAATGGCATGGGCAAACTACACTGCGAAACACCGAGGCAAAAAATTTGCATAAATTAAATTAGTGGTCTAATCCTTTCAATTTTTGGCACATTATGAGAGGAACACTCGTATAATTGTCAGAATTAACTTAAAAACTTCATATTTTCTTTACCATTTGAAGTATTAAAAAGTGTTTCGCTAAATGATACACAAAATATTTGTCAACTCATTAGATAAACTCAAAGAGGAATGAATAATACTTCTACAATAATAAGACATATATCCTCATATCACCAAAAATCAAAAAAATATTCAGAAGCATCAAGAACACCCCCATGTGTTTATAGCAGCTGATGTAGTCAATAGCCAGCTCTTTATTTATATTACTCAACTCGGGATTTCTATTTTGATTCCGAAGCAAAATACTATAACAAAATGAAGGTCAACATTCTCAAGTCTTTAAACATCTGGTAAAAAAAAAGATATGAATTTTTTTTTATAGAAGATTTAATTAGTATGTGGTACACTAGCCCTAACAGTGCCTTTACACAGCAATTCGTATATGACGCGGCTCAGCGCTAAAAGTAGCTGAACACTAATAGTTCGACCTGGGTTTGATTACAGGCACATGAGCTGGCTGCATGAGCATTTTTCGTGTTTTAACCATGTGAAACATGCGATAATTCTCTCAAAAATAAGCCAAACCATGTAAAATTTGAATATGTTGCCAAGTAAGAGTAGCTGAGTAAAACTGCAATATGCAAATTAGTGACGCTGCACTCGGAATACGTCATCTGCGAAGAGCATAAAAGTCCATGTTTGAGAGCAAGCCCACATATTTCACTGTGATAGTGACATCAGAAATCTGAGATAGCTAATTCGTAACAATGACCTCCAGGCATCATTTGCCTGCAGAACTACGATGGAGAGCCACTGGGAGACTAGAGGCAGGACAAAGTCAAACAGAAGTGGCCAGATGGCTAAATGCGAGTCCTGTGGTTTTATAGACTTTGGAGGCAATTTCAAACCACAGATTCAGCATCTAGGAGGTTCAGCCAAGGACGGTCATTTGCTACGACGAGCGCCAATGACCGATATTTGACATTATGTGCATGCAGGAATAGAACTGCTACTCCGACTCTTCTTAGATCCTCCCTTGCTGCAGCCACCGGAAGTTTAGTGTCAATGTCAACTGTGCGTAGAAGGCTTCACGAAGGTGGTCTGTATGAGAGGCCACCAGCCATTTGCGTGCCGCTCATGTCATGCCATAGGAGGGACCGTTTGCAGTGGGCACGACAACATGTCCACTGGACGCCTGATCAGTGGAGGGCTGTACTCTTTATGGATGAGTCCAAGTTTGGTCTAGAAAGTGATAGTAGGCATTATTTGATATGGAGAGAACCTGGAATCATTTATCATCCGTCAAACGTCCGTGAAAGAGAAGCATATGGAAGAGGCAGTGTCTGTAGTTGGGATGGTATCTCTTTGGGTGGATGCACAGACCTCCATGTCTTTCCGAGGGGAACAGTGAATGCTCAGGTTTATAGAGATGACATCCTTGATGCTTATGTGCGCCCATATGCTGGGACAATAGGTGACGCTTTCCTGTTACAGGACGACAACGTAAGACCACACAGGACTCGGATCGTAGATGATTATCTTCAACAGGAAACAATTATGCACATGGAGTGGCCAGCTCGTGAATCCTATCGAGCACATTTGGGATGTTATATGGAGATGTCTAGCTGCTCTCAATCTGCTGTTTCAGACCCTTGCAACTGCTTTGCAAGAGCAATGGCTCTCGCTTCCTATGGAACTGATAGACCGCATAATTGAAAGCATCACACATCGCTGTATGTGCTGTATTGAGTCTAGAGACGATCATATTCCATATTGAAGGTACTTTTCGTATAGCAAACTGACACCTTCGATTTGTCCATTTTATACATGCACTAATTTCTATACTACCATAATTGTCTGGTAATTTCTTTTTATATTATTTCATACCTTACTATGTGTTGTATATTGTGGGTAAGTGTCATAAAATTCTACATGTAATGTTTTTAGTAATTGTGATTTTTCCTTAATTGATGATAACCAGTGTATAACACTCGTGTTCTGAAGAGTTTATATTTTTCTTACTTCTATATTGATAAAACTGAGTAGGAATGGAAAGCTTTAATAAATAAAAGCTAAGTAATAAGTTATGCCAAAGTGCCAAGTTTTGTAAAATTAGCTCAAGTAGTTTTTAAAAAAATTAGCTCCTTTATGTTAATTGAATTTGGTATATATTAATTAATATCTCTTTTTTTTTAAAACTTGCTTGATTCTTCCTCTCACAATTCGAAATTTACGTTCATTCCAAATAAAATTTGCCAATTTTTATGATTTATTTTTTAAATTTGTACTTTTAAATAACTTTCATAAATTTATAGAAAAAATTTTGAATTATAACCTATAAAATTTTTACCATCATCTTAAAGTAGATGTATTTCTAAGCATACCTGCAGAAAAATAGAGCTTTTTATTCAAAATTTCAAAAAAACGAAGTTTCCGATATACGTGAATTTACACATTAGCACATTTTGAAATTTGGCATATTTATTATAAGCGATAGTATCAACAATGACTTTTTCCTCGCTTGCATACAATGATGAAAAGGAAAAGGCTGCTATAAATTAAGAAGTTCGCTTTGTGAATTATTCTTGGTGAAAACTGAAATTTCTGGATAAATACCAAGATAAATTTCTCACCAAAAATTACAAAATTTAATATCTAGGCTTAGAGTCATAGAATCAAAATATGGAAAAAAGGTATGTTATTTCAGAAAAAGTCCGATTTTTTTGACAAAATACCGACATTAGAACAATGTTATATATAAATCTAATATATATCTTAAGTCGTGCTTTCAAGACATAGAAAATACAAGTTAAATTTTGACAATCCAGTAGAACGGGAGATATAGAACTGTCCCATTTTTTATACAAGGTATACATCTTGGGAAATTTTGAATAAAACTACTTTTTTGCAAGTGTGCCAAGAGATCATCACTCTCGGTGATAAACATCTTCTTCAAGGAGATAAAATTTTATAGATTATAATTCAAATTTTTTTTTAGAAAAATTTACAAAAATTACTAAAACATACAAATTTTAAAAATAAATTAGAAAATATCTGCCAGATTTATTTGGGTCAAACCTAAATTTCGAATTCTGAAAGAAGGAAACAAGTAAGTTTAATAAAAAAAAAAAACTACACATGTGATTTTTTACAAAACTTGACATTTCGGTATAATTCGAGCCACAAAATCAAAATATGGGGGAAAAAAAATTGGTATGTCATTTCAGAAAAAAATCTGATTTTATGTCAAAATGCCTATGTTAGAACAGTGCTACACATAAGTCTAATATATATCCTCAATCCCACTTTCGAGATATGAAAAATGCAATTTTGTCAATTGACTCATCCCAGCGGGAGATATAGAACTGACAGATTTTGTTTGAGTGCATCTACATGAATCCTGTATGTTAGTAAATTTCCTATAGTATATAAGAAGACCATGGGAACTAAAATTTTCTTTGTATCAGTCTGTGTTATCCAAGTTAGCCCTTGTCCACATTGGCTCAGATAATAAGGGTTCCACTGCTTGGGAAGGTTACAAATTCTGTCTGCGAAAAACAATACCGGTTGATCATGGAACCAGTTCATGATCAATTAACAGCCTTTACGTCCTTGTCAGATTGAAAGCGTTGACCCTTTAGGCTTCTCTTCAGTGGTCCAAAGATGTGATAGACACAAGGCCACAGATTTGGACTGTAAACTGGATGTTCCAAAACTTCCCACTTTTTACGGGCCAATGCCTCGACATACACCTGGGCGACATGTGGCCTTGCATTGTTGTGCAGAAGGATCACATCTGACGACAGCATACCTGGACATTTGTTTTTGATAGTTGTATGCAACTTATTGAGGGTTTCAGTGTACCTTGGGCATTGATGGAGACATGCGGTTCCTTAAGCTCCAGTAATAGGAGACCTTGAATGTTGAAAAATGCAGTGAACATCAACTTTCTGGCCGAGTGCTCAGTTTTGAATTTTTTGGGCCTACGTGAGTCAGGATGTTTTCATTGCATGCTGACGGACCTCTCTTCCGGTTGGAAGGGGTGACACCAGGTTTCATCCCATGCCACTATGTGCTGCAGAAAATCGTCACCGTCAGCCGTGTAGTGCACCAAATGCTGTAAACAGAGGCTCATTCGCTGTTGTATTCACTTTTGTGATGGCCAGACAGTATGTGGGGTACCCATTGGCAGCAAACATTTCGATACTTCACAATGTTGGTGACAATATTGTGAACAGTACTGATGGAAACGTTCAACTCATTTGCAACACCACAAATGTTTCGACGTTGATTTGACTTAATTGCCGTGTCAATGTCCGTAATCACCTTTGTCTGTCACAACCTTGTGCGCATGACCGCGCCATGGCTTTGCTAAACATTTTCGCCTACTTCATCACTGTGGGCTTTAAAACACACGTGTACACAGCCATCATTCTTCGATGATAGTCCACCAGCTTACACCCTTCCAGTGTTAAAAACTTAATTACAGTTCGCCGATCTGTTTTCAATGCAGTTGCGTCCACACCAGCCACTTTTGAATAAATGCCACATCCTTATGACTGAAGTTAGCACACATCTCCTTCTGCACACGCAGCATGCATAGTATATACAGCTTCACTATCATCACGTTTGTTTCACGAAAATCCAGTGCAAACTTCTCGCATGTGGCACTTCAAATCACTTTCATTTGAACATGCCTTATATAAATATGTTGCGCATTAACAAGTGGTAACATAGCTAAATACCGAGCTTAAAATTGCTGAGTTTGTTAATCAAAATTTCATTTTGTTAGCAAAAAACATAAAATTTTCTTTGAACAATTTTAATATCAAATTTGGGCTTCGAGATGAACTATGTGTGTTCAAAATGTGATGGCTCTGGATGCTGGTGTTTTTCCACAGCACGAGAAACAAAATACACACATACAGATTTTTCATTATTTTAATAATAGTCATCCAAATAATTTGGATGTTAGTGATCTACACACCACCAGGAAAGTAACAAACTTACTTTTTATGAATTTAAAAAATTTTACTTTTTTAGTTGCTTTTCAAATTAATTTATACCACTACCAAATGGAAAAATTTTACCCCCCCCCCCAAAAAAAAACTGCTAAAACTTTTTTTTTTAGAATATATAAGGAATTTTATCCATTTGCTTATTTATAAGACAAACAAACAAGGCCAAAAAAATACAAAACCACAATTGAGGAATTACTGGTCAATGGATTCTATGGTTGAAGCTTCAACATTTCCTAAAACTACAAGCAGTTCGAGCAAATCCTTACATTTTTCATAAAAA
This sequence comes from Stegodyphus mimosarum, assembly GCA_000611955.2. Taxonomy (NCBI): domain Eukaryota; kingdom Metazoa; phylum Arthropoda; class Arachnida; order Araneae; family Eresidae; genus Stegodyphus; species Stegodyphus mimosarum. The sequence goes on from KK120131.1 coordinate 542,663, forward strand.
TTTCAGTCTCTGTTCACACCTAAACATGTGCCACACTGAAGCAACAATATTATACAGAGGACATATCAAGTTGAGAACATACACTCACGTTTGTGAAAATTGCAACACCATGAAGGACTTACGCGAGTGAGCTGAAATTTTCAGGAAATGCAAAGTAGCGCATGATATGCAAATGATTAGAATTGCAAATCCGTAGCGCATGCGTATGCTGAGCAGCGCCCTCTGAACGGCTGATGGATCCGAATAAATAGACGGCTGTAGCGAGGCGTGTATGGTTATCGGTGGTTATCTGCTAGTGGTAAACGTTAACTCAATCTGTACTTATGCCTCGTCGACGAAAGAGAGCGAGATTTGAACAACTTACAGAGTTTGAACGAGGGAGAATCATCGGCCTTCGTGAAGCTGGATTGTCGTATCGTGCAGTAGCCTCTCGTGTGCAGCGTAACAGCAGCACAGTGATGCGCGTTTGGAAGCAGTGGACGGACGAGTGTCGGACAACTCGGAAATCCGGGAGTGGACCCCGAAATGTGACGTCAGCTCGCGATGATAGACACCTGGTCCGCATGGCGCGGACGGACCGTACAGCTTCCTCTAGACAATTGGCAGCACTGTGGTCAATAGCTACAGGTGTTTCATTGTGTGCTTCATCAATTCGTAGACGTCTGCTGCAGTGTGGACTGCGCGCACGGACTCCTTTATACAGGATCCCCCTAACGCACGACCATCGCCGCCTGCGGCTACAATGGGCCAATCAGCATAGAGACTGGCGTGCTGATTGGCAGCATGTCGTGTTTTCTGACGAATCCCGCTTTAATTTGTGGTACCATGATGGCCGCATTCGTGTCAGACGCTATGCCGGTGAACGCCACCTTCCGGAGTGCATTATCGAACGCCACAGTGGACGAACACCCGGAGTTATGGTCTGGGGCGCCATAGCATATCATAGACGATCTCAATTGCTACGAATTGTGGGCAATCTGAACAGCAACCGGTATATCCGTGAAGTTCTACAGCCCGAAGCTGTTCCCTTCCTTCAAAGCTTGCCAGGCGCTGTATTTCAACAGGACAATGCCCGCCCTCATACTGCTCGGATTGTTAAATCCTTCTTTGCAGCGCAGCAGGTACAGCTTCTTCCTTGGCCTGCGTGTTCCCCGGATATGTCGCCAATTGAACATGTGTGGGATGTCATTGGTCGGCGTCTTGCTCGTGATCCTCGTCCTGTTGCGTCTGCAGACGAACTTTGGGTACGCGTACAAACGATATGGAATGCTCTTCCTCAGTCAGACATTCAAACTTTGTTTGACTCCATGCCACGTCGTGTAGCAGCACTTATTGCGGCGCGTGGTGGCCACACAAAATACTGATTCTGATCTCTTGTTCTTGTTTGTTTGCTTTGAACATTTAATCATTTATTTGTACCACTACCACTCAACTGTGTATTAAATTGCATTCAATTATGACGATTCCTTCTTGGTGTTGCAATTTTCACAAACGTGAGTGTATAATCCAGAAAGATAATAAAATATGATATTTTAGTAAGAATGTTTTAAGAGAGGGGAATGTTTCAAACTGGGATTTAATCAGGTGAATACAAAAGGTTACAATAAACTGTACAGTACAAAGTCCAAGATCTGGACGTCCAATATCCGGAATGATCTAAAATCTGAAACAAACAAACTTTTTTCTTTACATGCTTTACGCGTGCGCATTTGATTTTTTCCTCCCATACTGAAACATGTGGAGAGTCCTGATTCTTAATTTCACTTAGGCACTAAATAAAATACCTCATTACTGAAGAAACAATAATTTTAGCATAAATTTGTGAGATCGCTAATTTAGCCCTGTAGCTGCGCTTGACATACATCTCAAACCGAAACATTCTACATAGAAACAATGTTTATTTTGTATCCCACTATCTATTATATTTTGCTTTCATCACCACACATTTATCAACACATGACAACTTGAGTAATGCCTCACGCAGTGATGCCTAAACTTTTTTTTTTTAATATTAGTAACCGAATAACAAAGAGTATGGCAATCTTTTATGCTGACATTATGCTTGGCGATGATTACAGATTTAAGTTAAACTCACTAAGAAAGATTGACAAGGAAAAATTTTAACAAACATTTCTTTCCATATGCTAAAAATAGATTTTGCTAATGAAACTCATTGGCCAAATGATTATACTTAGTGCTATTTGAATTAAGAATAACATATTATTCACAAAAACCCAGAACTGGCATCGGAGCTCGTATGGCTGCATAGGGTGGCAGAAGACAAAATTAAGGGACAACAAAATTTTTATAATTTAGGGAAAACACTGGGATCCAAAGTTTAGGGTTGGCAAAAATTTAGAACTTAGGGAGGCACTTTCTAGCAGACTTTAAGACCCACAAAGACTGCATCAGGTGGTAAAACATCTAGCGCCAGCCCTCGATAAGCTTTGTTTATTTATTCAGGACTCAGATTAGCCTTAAGTACGTGCAGGAAATAGACATAGGTACAATGAATAACTAACTAAAATAATTCAATTCAGGCTTCATTGTCTCGGTATGTGATAGAAGCAAGACAAAATTTACTGGAACAACTTGAATTTCATAGCCAATCTCACGATACATAGCAAATTATGTACAGCGGACACTACTAAGCTAGGCTAAAATTATATTTTACTGATTTTAAGAAATTTCAATTAATATAGCGGATTGTGCTGTTTCTTAATCTTGCAATTTGACGCAGCATAACATATTATTTTTTGCAGACTGTTATTATTACAGCAATTTTATGAAAATTAAAGCGCATCGAGAGCATGTCATTGACAGGTCCAATGTTAATGGCTCAAGCCAAAATATTTCATGAAGAAATGAACATAAAAACTGAGTCCACATATTTGACAGGTTGGTTAACTAAATTAAAAAATCGCCATGGTATAAGGCAATTAGAAATTTCAGGTGTAAAAGCTTCAACTGATACTGAAGCTGCTGAACTATTTGCAGATGAACTCATTACTAGTGAAAAATTATCTCCAGAGCAAATTTACAACGTTGATGAAACTAGTGTTTTCTGGTAATAGGTACCACGAAATACCTTGGCAACCTCTACGGAAAAGGCTCCAACTGGTGTCAAAGATTCCAAAGTGAAACAAACAATTTTAGCATATACAAATGTTGCAGGA
>KK120131.1:553556-574659 GCA_000611955.2 Stegodyphus mimosarum
TTTCGAAACAAAGAACATAAGAGTTAATTTTATGAATTTCAAATTTTCATCTATTTCATTGATTTAAAGAAAATATAACAAGGCATTCCATTGTATCACAGTTAGGAAGCATTTCTAAAATACAATTTAAAGAGAAAAAATTGATCAAATCATATTTTGTAATTAGTCACTGATAAACATGCTAAAATATATACATACTCATTCAATGAATAAAATATACATCCTTCAAAAAACTTGTTAGTAAGTGTGGAAAGCAAACATATTTCTCTCAAATTTACGCAAAATTTAATTTCCACTCAATGTAAATTTTATGCTCCAAGTGAAATACAAAATATTTTTTGCACTCACATTTTATATAAAATGTCTAGTACAAGAAATATTAAAAGTAATTAATTGCATTTCGGTTAACAGCATCACACAGCTGAAAATGGTAAGTATTTGCTTTTGGCACAAAAACAACAGCAGAACTAATCGATACAATTAAAACACTTCTGGTTTTCTAATAAATGAGATGATTTATTATTTTTTACTTAAAAGAAAAAAAAATATTACAAAATTTGCAGTTCATATTTAAGAATGTAATTTACTGTCATCACCTTAGCAGCTCTTTAATTTCTGGTTTTTCAGCAGCATCTATGTAGCTTGTACCCTCAGGAGTACAACCAACTTTTGAAGCTCCCTGAAAAATTACAGAAATTAGACTTACAAAAAAGTTTAAAACTGGATATTACCACATTATGCATTATACCAAGGATGTCAAACTCGCGGCCCACAACAAATATTTTTGCGGCCCGGCCAATATATCGGTAAATAATAATATATAATAATAAAATAACATATCGACGAAGAAAAAAATGAAATGTTTACTGCTAAGTAATTAACGATAATTTATTCAGTGTTGTTAGATTACTCACAGCAAGCTGACACACACACTACTTAAATAACAAATGCGTGTGAGTAGCTCGCGTTCAGCTACCTTCGGCTTTTGGGGGACATGTGCACTCAGAACTTGTACGCATCCCCCGATAGCCGAACTCATGGTCTGTTTTCCAATCATTGTTTTGTACGATATATTGGTGCATGCACTTTGCTTTATTATTAATTATTACTTAATTCATATTGTTACAGATTTCATAGTTATTTATTTAGTTCGTTTTTTTTATTTAGAATTGTAATTAGATTTGCTTCATGTTGCCTTAGCAACGCAGACGATTTTTGAAAAGACAGCTGCGTTGGAAGGTTAAAAATAGAACAGCGCGTGCATTTAATACCTAATAAATAAATATCTTGTAATTGCTGTTGCCATCCACAAAAATCTAGATATTTATAGATGTTTCCAGTATATTCGAGAAATTAATTATAAAGTTCATAAAAGCCGAGAACAAACAACTCATCTCAGTAGTAGCTGTAGTTCTAGCGAACTGTTTGTTTACTTAATGCTGTGATTGATTTGTAGCAATTTCGCTGTGAGATAGAATTAGTTTGTTTTGAATTGATTTTTGCTAAACGTTTGACATTTTGTGATATTGTTAGAATATTTTTGAAGAAATATTTCAGCATTTTGATTTATCTCTTGTGGAAAGAATAAATTTTTGTTAACTTTTTAACGTTAACCGTGTTTATTCCAGCCCTTTGTATTCAGTATGTCTATATCAAAACCAAGTGGTAGTAAAATTAAACGAAAAATCGCTGACGAACATAGAATATTCCAAGTAAAATGGGAATTAGAATATTTTTGCTGTGAAATAAAAGATAAAATAATCTGCTTGATATGTAATAATACTATTAATGTACCAAAGTTATATAATATTAAACGTCATTACGAACAACACAAATCGAAATATAACAATTACGAAGGATTAATGAGAGAAGAAAAGTTGAAAGAGCTCAAGTTAGGAGTGAAAAAGCAACAGTCCATGTTTAGTAAAGTATTGCAAGAAAGTGAAGCGGCGGTACATGCAAGCTACGTCTTGTCCGAGTTGATAGCTAAACATTCGAAGCCTTTTACTGACGGTGATTTCATCAAGGAATGCCTAATGAAAGCTGGAGAAATTGTTTGTCCTGGAAATGTGAAGGCTTTTCAATCAATTTCATTGTCTCGAAATACAGTTGCGGAAAGAGTTACTGATTTAGCCGCGAATTTAAGTGATCAGATCAAAGCAAAATCATCTAGTTTCGAAAGTTTCTCCATTGCCTGTGACGAGAGCACGGACATTAGTGGCAAAGCTCAATTAGCAGTGTTTCTTCGTTCTTGTGACAAGAATTTTAACATTTTTGAGGAATTACTGGAACTAATACCGATGCCTGGTACTACCACAGGAGAAGATATATTTACTTGTGTTTTTGGACTTCTGCAGAAATACAATCTACCTTTGGCAAAATTAAATTCTGTAGCTACAGATGGCGCTCCATCAATGACCGGGAAAAACAAGGGCTTCGTAGCATTACTAAGAAAAAAACTTAGTGAAATTCACGGTTCAAACATTCATCATATGCATTGTATTATACATCAAGAAGTTCTATGCACGAAAGTAATAAATATGGAGAATGTTTTGTCATATATAAAAAAAGTTATAAATTTTATAAGATCTCGAGGTTTAAATCAGCGTCAATTCACTGCTTTCTTAAGTGAGTTAGATAGTGAATATTCGGGTTTGTCCTACTATACCGAGGTACGTTGGTTATCTTGCTCCAAGATTCTCAAACAATTCTGGGATTTGAAAGAAGAAATATGTCAGTTTTTAAAAACGAAAAATCAAGACGTAAGTTTGTTTTACGATCCAATATGGATACAAGATTTATCTTTCTTGGTTGATATAACCAAACAGTTAACCGATTTAAATTTATTGTTACAAGGAAAAGATCATATCATTACGAACATGTTTGACATAATTAAAGCATTCAAATGTCAACTAGTTCTTTGGGAAAAACAACTTAAAAATGAAGATTTGACGCACTTCCCGACGTGCAGCATGAACAAATCAAGTTTAGATGATACTTGTTCGCATCAAAAATACGCAGAAAAAATTGCAAATTTAACAGCTGAATTTGAAACGAGGTTTAATGATTTTTGTTCCCTCGAAGACAAATTTTTTTTTGTGTTCTTCGATTTTCTCAGTAAGTATTGACTCAGTACCCAGCCATATGCAAATGGAGGTGATCGAGATTCAATGCAACTCAAATTTGAAAGCAAAATTCATTGAAGTAGGCGTGCCTGAATTTTACAAATATTTACCAGCCAGGTTTGAAAATACTCGAAAATTCGCATATGAAATTATTTCCATGTTTGGTAGCACTTATCGGTGCGAGCAGTTATTTTCAGCCATGAAAGGTAATAAGTCTCCTATTAGAAACCGTATTAATGATGCTGACCTTGGGTCAGCGTTGAAAGTTATCACTGCAAACAAAATTTCTCCCGAAATAGGAAAGATAATAGCAGAGAAGAGATGTCAAGTATCAGGACGTAAACATTAAATTTTTCTTGTTCTTTTCTATATAATATATATTTATTATTGTATTATTCGAAATAAATCTACGTTTCTATGAATACTGATTCTTTTTTTTGCGGCCTGCCTAAAGTTAAACCTTGTTTGTTTGGCCCAAGTGTACCTATGAGTTTGACATCCCTGCATTATACTCATTAAATTAAATTATAGATAATATTAAATTTTGCAACAGGCTTATAAGAAGTGCTTCCAGCACCTTCCTAGAAAATCTGATACAGCTCATTCATTATTATTAAATAATGAAAAATCTGTAGGTATGTATATTCCTTGCACCACAAAACATTGTACCACCTTGCCACTTTTTACACACACATACCTGGACATGTGCACATCAAAGCTTGAATTTCCACTTTTAATTTATTTCATATTTGGTACAAATTCAATAATTTTTTAATTAAATGTGTAACATATTTAGCTTTAAATTTGATCAACAAATCCTTGCTATTTAAAAACAATGTGTTGCTACTGTCAGAAATAAAACACTTTTATCTTCCATGGCCTAATGTGTTGCCATTCATCAAACTATAAGATATTTAACTGAAAGTTACTGATTATATCAAACTACATTATTTAAAAGCAATAAACACAGGTCTTAATACATACACAGCTAAAAATATATTTAATTCATGATATATAGCTAATTTTTAAGGACTATTTTTTTTTTTAAAGGAATCAAAGATTTTCAAATACAATACTGTACATAATTGATACAAAATCATTTATTAAAAACTTTTATGGCTCTTTAAGTTTTTTAAAAAACAAATCCTTTTTTGAAGAGTTAAGTTATAATCTGAAGACTTTAGATGTAATTAATTGCTTTGCCTATTTAGACTGATGCAGAAATTCTTCAGTATTCTTTATGCTCAGTTTGTCTAATCTATTCTAAATCTTATGATAATATCACTTTAAGCACATTTCTTGATTTTCTCCATGATTCTCTGAGAAAGATTCAACAGGCTTTGCATAACAAAACAAAACAAAACAAACAAAAAAAAAAAAAAAAAAAAAAAAAAAAACTCCACAGAAATAATATATATGAAGATTGCTACAGAATGAGCATTGAGTCTGTCAATAAAAACAAAAGCAAAATAAAAAGACTGCTTTTTTAGCTAACATAATACTGTCAACATATAGACAAAAATATAATTGAGAAGGTTCAAAGGCACATTCCAGTTTTCTCATTTGAAGTATAGATATGGAGCATTATCAAAAAGCATGAAGCCAATAAGAACCAAGATTCAGAGTCATTTATAAGATCACAAAACTTTTGCTATGCATTAAATCAATCAGATCTAAGAATTAAATTCAAACTTTAAAATTCTAAATCTCAGAGTTCCTAATATGAATACTTCTTGCACTCCCCCTCCCTCAAAAAATCACCTGTTTAACACATATTACTAAAACACTCACAGTAATAACATAAGCAAAGATTAAAAACATGTTTCCTCTCTGCACTCAAAATTTCAAGAGCTATATGTTAAACAGATCATTGTCTTAAAAAAAAAAAAAAAAAAAAATATCAGAAGCAACAGATTTCAATAAAACACCAAATAACCAAAATAGAGGTAGGTACCTTTTAATTATTTACACCCCCCAAAAAAAGTCAAGAATTTGGAAAGGAACATTTGTTTCAGTATCTTTATCTATTTCAATGATACATCTACTGGTGCCTTTTTTTCATATTTTCCATACAAGATATGTACATTTCCATGTTTTTTTGCACTGCGGTTTTCCCCAAATACACAACTATCTATTTTTGCTTTAAAAAAAAACAAGAGAGAGAGAGAGTTGAGAAAAGAAAGAGCGAATTGCATAATTTCAATATGATGTACAACCTTGACACTAAAATATTAAAATTAGAGAAAAAGAAGGAATATGATACTTTTAAACAAGTCACATTACACTTACGCATGCAGAAAGCTAAGTCTTAGATGCTGCTGAAGACAGGGAAAATTGCAATATGCAATTCACAGCAAAGCTAAAATGTTGCAATTCCTATAGGAGGGATCAGAATCTACAGTCATACTCAAAAAATTGTCCAGAAAAATGGAAAGCTTTCTGGGTTAGCTGCTACATAAATATTTTTTGGCAACACTGTGGGTTGCCAATTAAATATCTTTTGAAAACATGGTTATATTCCCTCATTAATACATTTTTGGGGCTTTTCAGTAAGGGTGCAGATAATCAGAAAGTACCTCAATCAGCTTTTCACAATCCTTAAATTTTACAAGATGGCCGAATTTATTAAAGTTAATCTGCAACACAAAGAAATAAATTATAAAATTCGTACTTTCTAACGCAATATCATGCATTTTCAGTGCTATATTTAGTACATGTGGGTTTATAGCTCACATCCTTGCCTCCCCATTACACAAAATGAAATGACTGAGAATAGCAAAAAGGAACATTCTCTAATTTCACAACAAAATCCTTCAGAAAGTCACTGTGGGTAAAGAACATGGCTTACATTCCCCCCCTTTCTGTTAATAAGCTTTCATCAGCTTTTCACAATTTTGTTGTATCTATCGATTTTAATGGTAGGATGAGATAACAAGATATTAGTATGTACTTCTCTTATGTAAATATTCAAATCAACTGTTAGGTTGCAATTCACTGAAGCAAACTTTGGTTCATAAAACACAAAGTTTGAACACCATAAGTAAACCATACATAACTTCTGATGTTATAAGTAAACCAACAGCACAGTAATAATGGAAGGAATGAGTGACCTAAAAAACTATGTGTTCAGAGATCATATCTTTCTGATATGAATGAAAGCTGCATAGTCATTTCCACTCCAAGTTATATTTTAATTTCATAAGATGGTTATTTGAACACATTTCCTTTGCAAAAACAACTCTTTATTTGAAGAAACAGGATAGCTGCTTCTTTATGTCTTGGCAAATGCCAGTTGTGGAATTCATCACGAAAAAACTTCTTGACGTAAAATAGCAAAACATATATATTATATAGCAAAATAAAAGAAGCATACGCCTTAAATGGAAAAGTATCATATTTCTAAATATGGAAAGCTAAAGGACATATACCTCTGGCTGAATGATTACATTACACTAGCTCATCAAGTGACTTTCACAGGGAACGTTACACATATGATAAAACCCTACTTACTCATTAGACATTTGTCTTACATTCCAATCACCAGGTTATGCAGCCTAGTGTTTCACACAGCTCTCTCCTTGGGCGTTTTCAATATTCAAATAAACGATATTCTAAAAATATCTGTCACAACATTTGCAATCCTCACAGAAAATACAATTTCAATCTAAACATTTACGCATGTCAGAGCTCTTATATTTACAAGCAATAAATATCAGATTTAATGCAGTGTAAAATTATTCCACATTATATTCTTTCTAATGTCTATGAAAATAACAGATTCTGGCATTTTAACACCTTATATATATATGAAAAAGTTTTTACATTGTATATCATAAAATTCTGTTTCAAAAATAAAAAGCATTTGACTAGCTCACACTAAAGCACTAATAATAAACAATTAGTTTCCAAGCACTTGTAGCATCACTACTCTTACGTTTTTAGGTTCTTGTTGAGGAAAATAAGAGCTTTGTGAGCTAGATACATAGTGCATTTTTAAATAAGGACCGTTTTGTTTCATACAATAACAGATGGCACGTACATGCGTCATGTCCTAGCATTCCTTGGGAACAACTGTGTAGATAATCTTTATGGTTTGTTCTGTGTCTTTAAAATGTTCAAGACGGTTGAATCGCCCGCCCCATGCGAGGTACGGTCAGCGATACATTTTTTGTCGACAAGACACCACGTCTGCTGCAGATTTCTGACATTTATGGAGCTACTGCCATGAGTGAAGGGAAATTGTGTAAGTGGGACTTCAAGGCTAGCCACAGCAATGTCCATGATGAGTCCCACTCCAGTCGCCCATCTGTAATCACAGACGATATAACAGCTTCAGATGAAGCAAAAATTCTTGAGAACAGATGCTTCACCATAAGCACTCTTTCATACGAATTTTCTGAAGTATGTAGGTCAGTGCTGTACAAGATTGTTTCTGAAAATTTAAGAAACTGTGCTCCCATTGGGTCCCTAAACTCTTAACGGAGGACCATAAAAACAAAGGATTTGAGAGTGTTCGCTGAATTTTTTTTACTTGTGAATGAAGGAGGAGATGCCATGTTGAGTCGGATCGTCATGGGAGACAAAACATGGGTTTCAAATGTCACACCCGAATGGAAACAAGAGCATGGAGTGGCGACACACACACTCTACTGTAAGGGTCAAGGCCAAACAGACTCTGTCCCAGAGCAAGATCATGGTGTCCGTGTTTTAGGATAGGCATGGTGTTTTGTTGGTCGACTTCATGAAATGCCGAACCACCATAAATGACTACCATAAATGGCCTACAGCCAAACTCTGTGAAAGCTATGCACAGTGATTCAAAACAAAAGATACGGCATGCTGGCAGAGGGAATTTTGCTACTTCATTACAATGCAAGGCCTCACACCGCAGCCCAGACCCGAGCTTTACTGGACTTTTTCGGCTAAGTTTTGGACTAACCCCCTACAGCCCAGACCTTGCGCCGTTCAATTTTCATCTTTTTCACTATCTCAAATATCATCTCGGCAGCAACCACTATAACGATGATGAAGATGTGGAAACGGCTATGACCTTTTGGTTATCGGAGAGGCGGCATGTTTCTATGAAGAGGGCATTTCAAATCTAGTTCTAAGATATGATAAGTGTTTAAACAAACTTGGCAAATATTTTGAAAAATAGAAAAAGGTATGTAGAATCTGAAAATAAATTTGGTTTTTGAAAATTTTCTTTTGTTTGGTTTTTATTTTCAAACAGCTCTTACTTCAAAAACACCACTCATAGTTGTAATAACACAGGATGAATGCCGCAAATGACAGTGGAAGCAAATTTAAAAGGAAGAGCTACAGAAACAAAGTCAAATTTTTTGACTGCTGAGATCGAAGATTTCCTACCAATATATTTATACCATCATGTTGGACACCGAGCTCATAGTTTGAAGAATTTCCTGTAATCTGAGAACACACATAAACAGATACAATAATTATTTCTATTCCTTGTGCTTAGTAATATCAGCTGAATGTACAAAGACTTTCGATAAACCTGAGCTGCCACGGACTGTTATCAGTTTGCTTGCATTTTGAAACACATAGCTTAGCTATATTTTCCTCTGCTGCTACGAATTAAGGACACTTAATCAGAGAACAAGAGGCCCCAGCTGTAATTCAAGTGCACATTTATGCACTGAAAATCTGATTAACTAAATGATAAATCCATTGCAAAGCATTTTATATCAAAATGAAAAATATATTTTTAATAGCTGCTGTTCAATCCAATCTAAACAAATCTCTAATTACATAAACTACTGCAATTTTTACAATAAAAGGCCTCACAAAGAATGTTGAATGCTGGTAGTTTATTTTGGGTTTGATCCCAGGTAAACAAACTGGTTCCATAATCAGTGTTTGTAGTTTTCTCCATGTGTAACATGCATGTGAGAGAATTTCCCTTACAATTTATATGAAGGCAACCAACCACTTTGCCAAACAGCTTTGTGAGCTTTGCTCTACTTCAATAACCAACAGTCCTTCAAATAACTTGAGCTTACAATATTTAGGAAGCATTAAAAAATAACCGTTACATACCTTTTTCTTAATTACTATCATGTAACTTAATGCGTTTCTTAATTAGCATTAGAGCCCACCAGCGGCTGAGCGGTAAAGACGCTGAACACTGGTAGTTCGGTCCGAAGTTCAAATCCTGCGAACAGGCTAGCTGCATGGGCGTTTTCGTGGTTTTCCACATGTGTAACATGTATACGAGCCAGTTTCCCTTAGAAAGTCCGCCACGAAGGCATCCCTCCCTTTAGGCAGATAGCCCTCGTGTGCTTTGCCATAATTGAATAACCTAACCTTAATTAGCATTAGATAACAAAAGAAAATCAGACAATATTTCGTTTAATACAACTAAATTCTGATTAAAGCTACCAACTCATGTATGAGTTGGATTGTTTTAAAAGATTAAAAACCACAGAAGACAAATAAATTTGTAAATTTTATGTAATTTGAATGATCTATAGCTAATTAAAATATTTTCTTTCTAGTTACATTCAAGTTGTGAAGACTCTGAAAATGAAGAAACTACCCGTTAAAGTATGTAAGTAACAAATGACATGACTGAGATTTTACAATAGACATCTGAAAATTTCCCAAAAAGTAACATAAATGATTTTCTGACATGGAGATATAAAAAACTGCATTTAATTTTTTCACTGTATTTTATGGGCAATATAGTAGGTTATTCAAAACAGTTACATAACTGATTGCTTGTAATATGCACTTTAATGCACATACTCTGCACTTTCAACTATAAAATAAGAAGTAAATCTGACATTTAAGTTGATAAATGATAATTAATATTTCTATGAAAATACTGACTAAATATAATTAAAAAAGAGAACTAAAATATATTTCCCTCATTAGCTTGAAGGGGCAATAGCAGAGAACTAAGTTTCGAAACGGCATTCTGCCTCAGTTTACTATAAATGTCTATTCCACTTTTCAAACTATTGCCACCGAACCTTATCTCTTGTATTATATTTAAAGAAATTAAATAATGAAGAATCTGCATGAATGTATGTATGTTTCTTGCACTATAAAAAAATACTGGTACTTAGAGACATCAAATTTTGAATAATGATGTCTTCCACCTGAACAAGTGCACCTGGAAGACGGAATTTTGAGATACATATTTCAATATTTTGTAAAACTTTAATGAATTTTTTATTAATAAGCTCAAAGATTTCAAAGCAAGCAATGCCAACACTGTACAGAATAAAGCATTTTTATCGCCAACACATGAGGCTGTCTGTCAGAAATTATAAAGATATAAATTGTTTAAATGTTTTGTGATTCTGCTGTTGAATTGGAATTTTATACACAATTTTACAAACACACAAACATTAGTAATAAAAAGACAAAAGTTTTATAAAGCCATCTTAGTGAAAAACTGAACACTGATATGATAAACTGGGGGAAAAAAAAAGAAAGAAAACGTATGCCAACACTTAATGCTGCATCAGGAATTCTAAATATATATTGCTACAGTGCTTTTAAAATTTTTGTGATTTTGCTGTTGAACTGTATATGGCATTGTTGTGAATAATAAAAAAAAAAGTGTGTTTTCTATTAATTTTTAATTTTAACTTGCATACTCAACCTCTCTTGGTGCCGTGACAAACTAAAAAAAAACAATATTAAAATTCTCATAAAAATATATTGAAATTCATAAAATCAAGGCAAAGTGTTTGAAACAAAATAATTAATACCTTAGCTAGATTAAATTTTCATAAATCCTCAACACAGTAAATTAAGTTTTATCATATCAACTCTTAAGTTCAATAAGAAATGAAAATATCCTCCCTGGCATTTTGTTAAAATTAAAGATTATTAATCATGTAAAATGCATTACCGACACAAAATCATCAACATGCTATCTCTCACTAAAACACTTAAATCTCAGTACAATTCTAGAGATAGCCACAAACACTTTTCATTTAAGCATAGCACAGAACAAATCAAAACAGCAGGAAAAGATAAATCTCACACTAAGAAATCAAAACACCAGTTCAGTTAAATTAATAAATCTGATCGTATAGTTTTAACCCTCATTAAATTCTCCTACGCCCACAAACTACCAAGGTTCAAATGGAAGTTTAACCATGTTTTCCTAAAGGATCACATGGGTGACTTACAGTAGACCACAAGATAAAAACACACACGGGGAAAAAAAAACAAAAAATCATACAGTAGTAAATCAATAACATACATTTATTTAATATTCCAAAAATTTTAATTACGGATGCTGATCAGACTACTTCTACAAAAAGATTTTCCAAGACATTACTCGTTAAGTTCTCATATGGCAATCTATACAACTATCAATATTATACAACAAACATTTACTAGTTATGTACTTTACGCAACTCACATTTCAATTTTCCAATAAGAAATAATTCAACTTGTAACAATGAACGAAGTATCTTCTGACAAATTGAACTTAATTAAACTACTGGATAGAATATTAAATGCACATCAATTCAGTTAAAATTTTCTTTTTAAGAAAGAATTTCTTGCCCTCAATTTAATTTAAATTACTACCCATCTCAATTTACACCTTTAATCACTTTCTCAAATTAATAATTAAATAACCAGTAACAAAAGCCATACGTGAGGTAGAAACAAAAATAAACACTCACGGTAAACTGCACACACCGACCGTCTCTAGAGCTTGGGAGCCGCCGGATCATCTGGTAAACACGTCGGAAACAATATTCGGACGATAGTCTTTAAAACTAAAATCTGTTAACCTTTAGTGACACTCATGGTTGGCTAGTTTATTCGCAGTAATAAAAAACCAAGTCTGACGACTCCTTCCAAAACTTCACTTCGTTTTCCAGCATCCCACATAATTAATTTGTAGAAAATCATTATCACTCAGACAACCACAATAATTCTGGAAGCCGCAACCAGTCTGTGGAACTCGGGGATCTGCCGGATCATTTCGTGCTCATGTCGATTCTTTATAAACGGAAATCCTACAACATGAATGTCCACATTTTCTGCAGGGAAAAATCTACCAGAAACGCAAACAGATCCAAATGTTTGAGAATTGCAACGTAGCGTAGATCTTAACTGAAATTCACTGAAGACGGCACGATGGGAGACCGCATTGTTCTCGGGCCAACTCTCGCACGGAAAATTTTCCTGTAAATGCAGCCGTACCACAGACGGCCCCGGGCTCTCTGTCTTAAAAAAAAAGACTCGAAAATCTGACAAAATCTTGAAAAGCACCTAAATTTAAAACCTCGCGACGCTCAAAATGTGGACCACCTCTATATTTACTATTGGTTCAAAAAAATCCATAAAATTAAAATTCACCAATGCTACACAAAACAGTAACCCTCTCTAACCACTAGGAATAAACCAATAAATATCCAACAAAATTCTAAGAAAATCAGTCCTATCTTTTCACAGTGACAAGCCTCTATTTTTCAAGCTCAAAATCAAGGGAATGTTTACATCGTAAATCGTTTAACGTTGCGACTCTTCAGACAAATCCTAAATTTTTGTACCCCCATAATTCTATCAAGAATCAGCACTGCTAAGCTGATCGCTTTTGAACGAGAAAAACATATGTTCGCCCCCGCAAGATAAGGGGACGAAAAATGCAGCTGGCCACCGACCCCTTGACCCCGAAATTCTTCGCCCGTGAGAACGCAAAAACTGACTATTGCTATACAAGCTTTTCTGCTAACTTAAAGAATTTTACCCAAGTAAAAAGAAATAATTTAAACAATAGTATAAATTAAGAATTAAATCTCATACTGGAACATTAAAATTTCACTATTCACTGTAAATTAATAAAATTAATAAGCACTGTAGAATAATACTTAAAGAATCTACATAACAGCATAAATGCAACAAAAACGATGCTTAATAATAAAGCTAAAAAGAGAAAAAAATGGTTTAGTTGGAATCAATATAACAGCAGAAGCTCAGCGAAAGCATAAAAAAATCCTTTGGGCAACCATTAGAATCTGAAACTTTTCATTTTTTAGCTCAAAGGGGCAGTTTGACCAGGACGGCTATAATTTCCTTTTGGCACTTTCCATTGAATCACTATAAACGATGTTTCACTTTTCAAATTGTTGCTACCAAGTATTAGAGCCCTGCATTATATTTAAAGAAATTAAATAATGAAGAATCTGCATGAATGTATGTATGTATGTTTCTCGCACCGTAAAAAAAACCAATGGCACCTAGAGACATCAAATTTTGAATAACGTAGTCCTCCACTCAAAGGGCATCAGGAAGCTGGAATTTGCTTTATTAGCTGTTTCATATTTTGCCAAATTTTTACGAATTTTTGATTAACAAACTCAATGATTTTAAAGTGAGCTATGGCAACACTGTACGGCAAAAAATAAATCATTTTTATCTCCATTGCGCGAGACTGTGTATTGAAAATTCTAAAGATATGCTCTTTTAAAATTATTTTGTGATATTGCAGTTGAAAATGTTAAGAGAAGGGGGGAAAGCCCTCTTGGGTGTAATATAAAATCTGAAAGCTTTCAGATTTTTTTTAAAATGCAAAGGGGTTATTTAAATAATTAATTTACAAAAGGAAAAACTATTTTAATAAAATTACACTATAATAGTAACACTTGAATACTTAAGAACACAATATGGCAGCCGCCCAACCGGTATAGAGGTTAGCATCGCTGACTGCTGTGACAAAGGGCCCGGGCTTAAATTATGGAGAAGGCATGGATGTTTGTAAATGTATAGTGTCTGTGCGACATGGGGGCACTTTAAGTATGAGGTGAGCCGGCAGTTCTGTCGAGAGGTTGGTGGAAGGGGGAAGAAGGGTGGGAGACCCATGGACGTGTCCCCCTTTGGATGCGCTCCATCTGTTACGTACTTTTTGCGCCATTCAGCTAGAAGGCGCTGTGTACGTTCCAATAGCCAGTAGCAGGCAGGATACGTGTACATTCCAACAGTCACGATTCTAAAGATGTAGTATGTGGAAGGCAGCAATGCCTAATAATGTATCTTCAACTGTTTCAATTTGTTCCATATTCTTGTAAATAAATTTTATTATGGTTTTTCGAAAGCCTCTTTGATGCACCTTTAGACACACGGAACCATCAATGCAACACTGGTGCATCTTGTCTGGGAATGTTGAATATTGGAAGTAATTTGGTCATTATTGGATTATAGTTCTGAGAAATTTGGATACTTTATTTGCATTTTGGATATGTAACATTTCTGCATACAGTCCTTTGAACCTGTGAAGGTAAGATCCTTTGAACTTCCAAATTCTGAGTTAATATGGATAAGTTTTCGAAAATAACTGAAAAGAGAGATAACATTCATGCTAGTGTTACTAAACTAGTTAAAAGAGTACAGAAGCTCGACGAAGCTCCCGAAGACGCAAGTTAATTATTCTAAATTACTGGAATTATTAGAGACGAAGGAACAGATTTTGAAAAGCCATGATTTAGAGGTGGAAGCACTCATAGATGAGCTGGCAAAATTTAAAAGTGAAATAAAAGGTTCGGGGGAATACGATGACAAAATGCTGTCTTCTAAAATTAAACTAAAGATTAAAATTAAAGAATTAGCAGCAGAAAATGTTCACCGAACTTCTTCAGTTCTAGGGTTTTGGAAAACACCGTTAGGGCTTTAAAATTACCAAAGTTTGAAATTTCACATTTCTCAGGTGATTTTGGCAAATTTATGGAATTCTTAAACTGTTTCGACAGTGCAATTGGTTCAAATAATTCTCTTACAAAAATTGAAAAATTTTCAGTTCTTAAAATCCCTTCTTCCTGGTCCTGCACATAATGTGGTTGCGGGTTTTGAATTAAATGAGAAAAACTATGACTCATGTCTTGAACTTTTAAAACAAAGATATGGTAGAACTGATTTTGTTATAAATTCTTACGTGACTAAGTTATTGAACTTAGAAACCATGGGAAGTTCATATAATGCTAAGGGTTTGCATAAATTATACGATGAAATAGAAGTTAATATAAGAAATTTGCGTTCACTAACTGTTACGGAAGGTTCGTATGGGCATTTATTGAATCCTATATTATTGAAGTTGCTACCACAAGATTTGGTGTTAAGATTTTCACCAAAAACGAAACAGGGAAGTGAATTGTGAGGTTTCAGAAACTATTACATTTTTGAGGAAGGAAGTGGAATCTAGGGAAATTGCCGAAACTGTAATGAGTCCCCCCCCCAAAGGTTACAAAACGATCCTTTTCCCAAAATTATCAGAAAAACTACTCAAAGTCTAAAAATATATCAACTGCTTCAGCATTAAATACACAAATAAAATTTTTTTTTTATTCTGGGATGGTCATCACGATTCCGTAAGCTGCAAAAAGTTGGATGTAGAACAAAAAATAAATAACCTAAAGATTGAAGGTAGGTGCTGGTGTTGTTTTAAAAAATATCACAATATCTCGTGAATATAAAACAAAAATATCTTATAAAAGTTGTTTAAGCACATTTCATCATGAGTTAGTTCGTAGAAAAAATAATCATGTTAACGTTATGACGAGAGGTTGTGAGAAGCAAGTAGAAATCGAAACTGGTTTGAATGACTCACAGTCTAAATCTAATAAAAATGCCGAGAATATTTCTGTATCTCATACTAATATATGTACCAAAAATAAGCCCTTTTTACAAACATGTACAGTTTTAGCCTGTTCGGATAAAAAATTTGTCTTAACTAATCTTATTTTAGACAATGGCAGTTATCGAAGTTTTATTTCTTCTCGATTAGTTGAAGAATTAAAACTAACGCCAATACGCTACGAAAGGATAGCTATTTTTGCTTTCGGAGACAAAATAGCACGGGAGAAAGAATACGGTATCGTGGAAGCTGTTATAACCGAACATATATCTAATTTGTCCTTGAAAACTCCTGACGTGTCTATTCGCAATGTGTTGAAGGTAATGGGATTACCTTTGGATGATTCATATTCTGGTGACTGTCTGTCAGATGGAAATACTTATAGGGTGTGATTCATTTTGAGATGTAAAGTTAAATGAAAACCTTACTGCGATAAATTCTTGTTTCGGCTAGTCGTTAGCTGGAGTGGAAGGAAATAATAAATTGACTAATAATTATGAAAATGCATGTTTAGTCATGGACTCTTCTTCCATTTTGTGTGATTTCAGAAAATTCTGGGAAATAGAAGAATTCCAGTCAGACAAACAAAACTTTTCTGAAAGAGACAATGAATTAATTGAAAAAATTTGAAAATTCTTCGGAATTTAATGGAGAAAGGTGTGTTTGCAGACTGATGTGGAAGGAAAACATGGGTCCTGCAGTTGGATTAAATTCTAATTGTGTGGTTACAAAAAGGCATTTTCATTCTTTAAAACGCAAAATAAATAAAAATCAAGAAATTTATGAGCAGTATAAACAAATTATATTGGATCAATTAAAATGTCAATATTGCCGGAAAAAGTGTTAATGAAGATAAAAATTCAGGATATTATATGCCCCACAGAGCGGTAATTAGGGATGACAAGGAAACAACTTGAGTTAGAATTGTTTATGACTGTAGTAGTAAAGCAAATGAAATTAATAAATCTGTTAATGACTCTCTAGAATCAGGAGCAAATCTTTATGCAAATTTATTGGACATAATTCTTAAATTTCGGGAAAAGCATTTTGTGGAGATTTAGAGAAAGCTTTTCTTATGATAGAGATAGCTGAGGAAGATAGAAAATATCTTAAATTTTTGTGGTTTCCCGAAGAAGCAGGTGATGCAATTGAAACTCTTAATTTAAATCGGCTCCCATTTGGTTTAACTACTTCGCCTTTTTCCTTGGCCAGCGTTTTGAAATTTCAAGAACATCACCCAAAATGTTATGACATGTTAAATTCTTTTTGCTGTGTTGACGATCTGTGTAATGGAGCTAATATTGTTCAGGGTGCTTATCATTTGACCTCTAACGCAGTAGAGATATTCAAAGCAACGGAATTTCATTTGAGGAAATTAAAAACTAACTGTGCATAATTGTATAAACTTTGGAATGAAAACAGATATGAGGAAAATTCAGATTTCGAGCAAGGGATAGATTTCCTGGGATTGTAGTGGGATCCGACTGAGGATAGAATCAAATTAGTTTTCAGAGAAGTTAGGGATTCCATTGATGCTAGAATCACCAAGCAACACGTTTTGAGAGTTATTTCAAAGGTATTTGATCCATGTGGACTGATTAGTCCCTCTGTAATCACTGTGAAAATTCTTCTTCAAGAGATGTGGGAACGTGGTCTAAAATGGGACGAAGATTTGCCAGATGACTTACAAAGTAAATGAAGAACCTGGTGTTCTGAACTTTGTGAACTTGAATCAGGATCGACCAAAAGAAAAATTTTTGAGAGTGCAGAAATAAACGAAGTTTCTCTTCATGTGTTTTGTGACGCCAGTCCTAAGGCATACAGAGCTATTGCGTTCCTAAGGTATGTGAATTGCAATGGCCAAATTAAAGAGAGCTTTATCATGTCAAAAGGTAAGGTTGCTCCTTTAAAAACCTTGACTCTTGCAAGATTAGAGTTAATGACAGCACTCCTCACTGCACACTTAGGAAATTATTTACAAGGTGTCTTTCCTGATTTCGCGAAACAGATTTTCTTATGGAGCGACTCTCAAATTGTGCTTCATTGGTTGAAAGGATCACCTAAACATTGGAAACCATTTGTCGCCAACAGAGTGGCTCAAGTGCAGTCCCTGAGTGTACCAGAGTGTTGGAACCATTGTAGTGGCTCCGACAATCCTGCAGACCTTACTACTAGAGAAGAATTGGCTAGGAGGTTCTCCGTGGTGATAAGATCCTAGTTGGTTGTCTAGACCACTTCACTCATGGCCTATTCAAGAATTGCTGTCTCATCCTGGTGATGTCTGTGACGAAGGCGTTATAGTGAAAGAGCGATGGACTGCACCGGTTAACTCCATGTTCCCCGACGTTAATGGCTTCAGCGAACTAGGTAGACTACTGTGTGGATTAAAAGGTTTGTGCACAATTCTAAACCTAATTCTACAAAATTATATGGACCTATATGTGCTTCAGAACTCGAGCAAGCTTTGCGATTTTGGATCAAAGCTACTCAATTCAAACATTACGGTACAGAGGTTTCCCAACTTCTTTCTAAAGGAACTACTGATAAGAGTTCACGCATATTTAATTTGATTCCTGAACTTGATGACAATAACTTACTTTGTTTAAAGGGAGATTTACAGTTCTCAAGTAATGATATGAGAGCCAAACATCCTTGGCTTCTTCCATCTAATGATAAATTTGTTGACTTACTCATCTACGATTCTCATAATAAAATGTGCCATTTAGGTGTTGATGCAACTTTAACACATTTACGAGAACAATTCTGGATTATCAAGGGTCGTCAATTTGTGAAAAAAGTGTTAAATAACTGTCTGGTTTGTAGACGGATTCAAAGTAAAACCTGGAAAACAGGTGGTTGCCCCTTTACCGCCTGATAGAATTCAAGAGCATCCACTATATGTGGTCTGGATTTTGCAGGACCATTTTTTGTTCATAATTTTAATTCAAAGAATTATTTACTTACATTCAGCTGTCCACTGACAAGAGGTATCCACTTAGAAGTAGTTCTTAACATTAGTGCTGATTCTTTTTTGTTAGCATTCCGACGATTTGTTTCTCGTCAAGGATTATGCTCCACTATATATACTG
This sequence comes from Stegodyphus mimosarum, assembly GCA_000611955.2. NCBI lineage: Eukaryota > Metazoa > Arthropoda > Arachnida > Araneae > Eresidae > Stegodyphus > Stegodyphus mimosarum. The sequence goes on from KK120131.1 coordinate 572,393, forward strand.
ATAATGCCAAAGCTTTCAAAAAAGCAAATTGTGAATTGAAAAAATGGTAGAACCAGATAGATTAAAGTTAAAAATTTGTTTGCTTTTAAAGGTATAATTTGGAATTTTATAGTTGAAAGAAGTTTATGGTGGGGAGGTTTCTGGGAGAGAGAGATACGAACGGTTAAAACTTGTTTGAAGAAAATAGTTGGACGATCCTCTCTTTCTTTGAAAGAATTGGAAACTGTTTTTTCAGAAATTGAAGCCATGGCTAATTCCAGGTCTATCACGTAATTGTACAATGAACCCTCTCCACACACCCCATCTCATTTTCTCATTGGTAAAAGATTGGTGTCTTTACATGTAATTAAACATAAAAATGAAGCTTTAAATGTTAATACAAATTCTCTGGTAAAGAAATATAATATTAGCAAACGCTTTTGAATCCTTTTTGTAACAGGTGGAGAAAGGAGTATTTACTTAATACGAGATCAGCTTCTGTTTCTCCACAAACAGGTAAAAGTTTCATGTACGGTGAATGATATTGTTTTGATTAATGATGAACATTCTCCCAGAAATGTGTGGATGATGAGAAAAATTTTAGAGCTGTATCCAGGAAGAGACAGTAAAATGCGTTCTCTTCTTATTCAGATTCCTAAAGGAAAAATAAAACGCTCAGTACAACTTGCATATTATTTGGAAATTGATACTTAATTATGTTAGTTTAATTGAAGTGTGAACCTGCTAATTTTCTATCTGTATATTAATGATAGTTTTAATTGTGCTTATATTTAAATAATTTTATTCAGAAGTTAAAACATATAATTTGTTTTTGTATATCAAGTGATTGTGAACAATTTTGATGTAATATTCTATTTGTGTTTTTCTTCATGTAATTTCAAATGGTTCCCGAATATAAATTTTGTTATAAATCAAGTTCGTACTTTCTACGCCATTCGGCTAGAGAGCGCTGTGTATGTTCCAATAGCCAGTGGCAGGCATGATTCTAGCGGAGTAGTACGTGGAAGGCAGCAATGCCTAATAATGTATCTTCAACTGTTTCAGTTTGTTACATATTCTTGTAAATAAATTTTACTATGGTTATTATGGTTTTTATATGCCTTGAAGAAATCAACCAAGTTATAGTGTCTTCAAAGAATTATAACAGTAGTAAGACGATAGGCCAATATTTTGGGTGCCACCCTGTATAAGCATACTTAGATGGAAACCATTACAACAGTGGAAAAGAAAAATGTAATTTTTATTTGTAGTCTACTGAAAACGCGATAAAATTTATATAAATCAATTAAACTTATGTTAACTGAATACATTTTTACTGACGAAACAGTGATGCTCTACCTTAATTATTCATATTACTTATTATATCACTTTCATCATTAGACTGAACACAATCCTAATGTATTCAGCAACTAAGTACAAAAAAGGAGGAAAATATTTAATCATTTTATATACAACTTATAGTTCATTAAGCCTTTCAAGTCCCTGGTTAAAAAAATTAGATTCAACCTTGCAAAATATATTGGGTAATAAAAACTGAAAATACCACAAATAATACCATCATCACCCAAAAATCGAAATCTACTACCACATTATAAACTATACTACATTACCAAATAGAAGACAAAGCGAAAGTTAAATGAATTAGCTTTTACAAAATACGCATACCTTGGACATGGAACTTTCAGTTTTTACAGCTATATTTTTGTTTCAATAAAAATATTCCGATTCTAATTGTCTTCAATGTTAATATAATTCTATGGAGTTGAATGAATGGAGAATTTCATACAGTTTAGGTATGAATATAATATTTCAAAAATCAAATTTCTAGAGACATACTTCCTTAACTAACAAGAGCATTTTCTCACACAAAGTATTTTAATAAAGCAATTTCCTATGTATTTTTGATTAGCAAAACCTAGAATAAGATCTAATTAATTACTTGAACCTTATGGATATGAATCTATCTCTACAATTACATAAATATGACGGTATAGCCTTACCTTTTCTAGCATCAATTTAACACAACTAGTGTGTCCTTCCCAGATAGCTGCTAATAAAGCACTTATTCCATATTTATCTTTTGCCTATAAAAAAGAAAATGCATTAAAATAGAAAAATATGCATTAGTACATACCGTCTTTTTCCGAAAATAAGACACTGTCTTACTTTCTTTTTTGGTCCAAAATATGCGCTAGGGCTTATTTTCGAGGGAGGGCAAAAATAAAAGTATATTTATATATTTTTATTTAATATTTATTTTACATAAA
>KL820647.1:0-27327 GCA_000611955.2 Stegodyphus mimosarum
TTGTACAAAGTTATATTGAAAAAACCGTCTCGTCCTTAATTTTTGCACACCAGTGTATGATTCTCTTTACAATTAAAAAAGGAGTTTTATTTCAGTATTTGAAGCATCGAGTGTAATGCTATAATAATGCTATATGTAACTAATATTAAGGTAAATAAAAAATGTGAGTTTATAAATTTTTCTCAGTAAAAATATTTTGTATTTCATTAATTTCTAAAAGCGGTTTGACCCAGTATTCTTGGGGACTTAATTTAACGCAAAATCCATATTATGGCAATAGTTCAGAACTCAGCTTCTCTTATACACGTCCTGCAGTAATTTATTTAAATGTAGATACAAAGTGACAGTCATATTTGATTTTTTAAGGAAAGTTAAAATTTCCTTGTTGAAAACAAAAACATACCAAAAATATGCAGTAAATTTTCAAAGTTTGGATCGCAAATTGTATTGTTCATTTTTCGACATTAGTTCTTGGCACTGTTGCTTTTCCAGTGTTGTTTCCTAGAAGTGTTGCGTGTTTTAAAATCTGTTTCATTTAAAGAAGTCTTATAAAAGAAGTAGTCCAGTGATTGTTTCTACTTTCAGTACAAAAATGTTTTTGAAATCTACAGTGTCATTGTTGCTTGTACAATAAAATTTTGACATGTCTGATCTGTGTAATACTTTATATCAGGAAAGTCATCTGGCGCAAACTAAGGAGTGTCCATATTACCGCCAATGTACACGAGAAACAAAGAATGCAACATAGACACTAATTTCATCTACCAAAAACATCAGAGACACTACTGTCAAAATATATATACCGGTCCCTACTGCTGCAAAAAAAGACGACATTACGATGTTGCGAACGATCATAACTCAAAATTCATATTTAACGATCATAACTCAAAATTCAAAATTCATATTTTGAGTTATGATCGCTCGAGTTGTGCCAGTATTTATTGCAGCCGATGAAGAAATGTTGTTAGCAAACAACTGCATCATAAAATAAAAATATTAAACTTATTTTTATAATCCACTGAAAGATTTCAAAAATTTATTAAAATGTAAGAGAGATCCTTTTTTTTAACTTATTACGTATTCCGCCCTTAAGCACTACACGAAAAGACAAGGACGCCCATGGAGTTTTATTAAGGGAAACTGGCTTGTATCCACGTTACACATTGGGAAAACCCCGAAAGCACTCATGCAGCCAGCCCGTTAGGCGAGACTCCGGACCGAACTACCAGTGTTCAACGGCTTTTACCGCTCAGCCGTTGTAAACCTATAGAAGAAATTCAAGCCACAAGAATGTGTTTAATATTGAGTTAAAAACATTTTAGCAATGAAGACATAGATGAAATATCATGGCGGTATAACTGTAGAATGAATAATCAGGGACGCTCTAGATAATTTTTGTTTCTGACATAATATGTTGGAAACAAATAATGAAGATTTAGGAAAAACTATTTACATTTTCAAAAATATACTGAACTATGGACAACACAGCATATTACGTAGTCTTCGACGAGGTATAGGATAAAAATGCAAGGAAAATTAAAACCCAAAATCGTAGTCCTAGATGCATTTCAGTTTTTTTTTTCTTTTTGATGAAAGTTATGATTATCCAATTAATGACATCAAACAATTTAATTTTTTATAACTTACTGATCATGGGCATAGCGTGACTTGCGAGCCGCGAGCGGATCTCGCAAGTGAGTGGTGCGGCTCTTACGCAAATAAAATATATGTATTAAATATGAAAATATGGTAAACTAAAGCTGTTCAATGTTCAAAAGGAAGTAATTCATTTATTCCATGTCTTTTTTCGAAGTAATTTGTAAACTTAAACTGATCGTGCTAACGTAATTATTTTATATAATTTCTTCTTAATTAAGAAGTTTAATAATGCTATTCAAAAATATATGTTGTTAGTTAAGAAACTTGATAATGTTACTCAAAAATTATACGTATATATCGTACTGATTCTATCAAATTTGTAAAGAAAAGCTTTTTAAGTTAGATTTTCTTCTTACTTCTTTTTTAATACATTGATAGACACTTGTGGATGCTTTACATGAAAGATTAGCGGTAAAGTCGCTGAACACTGGTAGTTCGACCTGGATTCGGTTCCAGACTAACAAGCTGATTATATTGACGCTTTCATGGTTTATCCCTTGCTTAATCTGGATTCGTGCCAGTTTCCTTTAAAAAATCTTCTGCTTCCCGATTCCCTTAGGCACCCTTTGGCAGATAACCCGAGCGAGCTTTATCGTAATAAAATAAACTGAACCAAACAAACCACGAGGAACAGCCTGCCGCATAAAAATAAACATTGTGAAACGGGTAACATGCGTTAGAGGCACCACTGTGCCTTTTATATAATATAAACACATAGTATACAGAAATGTCTAAAAATATGGAAGTATGGAAATGATATTAATTTTAGATTTATAATGATTATAGAGATTGTAGAGATTGTATTTATAGAGATTGTATTGTTTTATAGATATGTAATTATAGAGATTGTATTTAAAGCAAAAGAGACTCGTCTGCTTCGAGCGAAAGGGGTTTAATCAGATAAATTTGACAATTTTTCAGAGATAATTTTGTATGCTATAGATCTGCCTTTTCCTCAACTCCCTAAAAGATGTACGAACGAGCTGTTAAGTGAAAATATTTTCTTAGGCAACCCGCATAAAAGTTTAAATTTCGTACATTTTTCAATTAAAAGATGTCATACTAATTCCTTCCTGAACTTGTTTCTTTTCCGGATAATTTACTTTTAAAATAATTGACGAGAATCTGGAATTTCTCCTCTAGTCAGCTGCCAAAGCAATCTTAAACAAACAAATCTTCGACGCTTTTAAACAATATTTCATAAATAATCAACTAATTTTCGTGCATCAATATGTTTATGGGGCTCGAACTCAACCTCTGAGGGCATATTTTACCGAAATTTCTATATATAATATCACCGCTTAATAGTTTTTATCACTATCTTGACAAATAAAATACATGACTTGACAGGTGGAATACATGAACATAAACACGCAGTTCGCCTGACTTAAAATTTTGAGACGCAGATGTATCTTCGCAGCCACAAAGAAACATTTTTTAAAGGAAAGACAAAAATAGAGAAGCTTTATTTCGCTCCAGCTGTAACCGCAGTTTGAATTTAGAAAAGAATAACAGAAAACTTTTGCCTACATGAAGTTAGAAATTTGATAACAGATGTAAAGCAGGAATTTAAATATTCATTTCTATTTGATGACTAACTGCAACCATTACATAATTGTAGGAAAATGAATAAGGGAAGTTTACTAAAAAATTTAAATTATTTGTTTTAATATTATTTCTTGTGAAGTTCCATTCAAACAATAACTACACTCATGTCCATAAATTAAGGATAATGCAAAATCAGGCAAAGGAAGAGTTAGAGGCAAAACAAATTTGACTTATTTGTAAAGCTTATTTATTAAACAAAAGGTAAAGAGCAAAAAAAGATGCTATATGTTTGATATTATTAATAAAATTAGCGATTTTTTCTCTCTGGAGCATATTACAAAAAAAAAACCTATTTACAAAAAACCAATATTACATGGTTGGTATGATTGTTAATACATTGTATGTCTCCCAGACGATGCAATACAGTCCGCACAACGCCTAGGCATGCTGAGTATCGAATTATCGATCTGATCTCGGGGGATATTACACCACTCAAAAAGCAATGCTCTCCGAAGTTTCTATAGACATGTAGGAGGAGGTTTACGGGCTGCAATTCGTCGGCCAAGCATGTTCCACGCGTGCTCTACTGGATTCAAGTCCGGTGAGAATGCTGGCCAGTCCATACGGGTGATATCCTCCGATTGAAGGCATTCGCTTACGATGTTTGCGCGGTGAGGACGGGCGTTGTATCCATAAACACAAATTCTGCGCCTATGGCGCCCCGAAGCAAACGTACATGTTGTTCCAGAATGACGTCCCGATAGATTTGGCCTGTCACGATTCCAATTTGAACATGCAGGTCAGTTCTGGAACTAAGAATAATTCCACCCCAAACAAGCACGTAAGTGTCGTTCAGTGATGTTTTCTTGGTAGTAACGGGTATCTGGAGCTCTCCATATGAAAGTCCGGTGAGAATCAGACTGCAAGCTAAACCCGGACTTGTTGAAAAACATCACACAAGCCCACTGTTGCGGTGTCCACAATGCATGCTCTGTAGTCCAGGCTAACCGCAGGCGACAGTGAGTTGCAGTAAGTGGAACGCATCTGACAGGTCTACGAGCATATAGACCAATCTGCCCTAAGCGTTTGTACACGGTCTGCCTTGAAATTGTGGTACCAGTGGCTGAAAAGAGCTGATGAGACAGGTCTGAGGCTGTGCTCTGCCTGTTTCTTTTGGCAGTAACTGCCAAATACCGGTCCTCATTCGGCGTTGTAACTCTGGGGCGACCTGTGCTGTAACGTCTACTCACATTACCATCATCTTGGAATCGTTGCCAAAGCCTGGAGATGACACTCTGGGCAATTCCAAGTTCGTCTGATACTTCCAGTTGGGTACGCCCACATTCCAGACATCATTTTTGGAAACATTGTGAAATATTTACCAGGGTGTTTCTTCTCAGGTCCTGAACTGGAACAGTAAGCTGATGAAATGTAAGCTTTGTTCTGATGTACTGCTGGGCTGGATAGTAACTGCACGTGAAGGGATTTGAAATCCTCTTTTATTAAATCACTATTATTTACAAACTTCCCAACTCGGGAGCGATACAGAAAGTAGAAGACCGCACTTGGGTCTAACTTAACAATCGAATAAATTTAAATACTAAACCTAAAATAGAAATTAAATCGAACTTTGCTCACAGAGCGATTCGCGGAGATTGGCCTCTACCTGAAAGGGTGCGTAGCAAGATATACTAACACTAGCGCACTTCAAATTGTTTTACAATGCAATCACGTAGTAAGCACTATGGCTTATAAATTTAAACTGCTAGCTGGTCAGGCGAACGTTGAGCAGAGTAACCGTGATCTGAGACTAAGCTCTCTCACACTGAGAGGTTTCTACCTCTGGCTTAAATAGTACTTGGCTGTACTTTAAAATTAGCATAAGCTGAAAACGCGCGCTTCTTCTGACAGGAAGTTGAAACAGAGATGAGATAGACAGATTTAAATTAAAATAAAACTTGGTTAGTTTAACTAAAACCTTACAGGGTACGCCCACATTCCAGACGGCCGATAATTCTACCACGTAAAAAATCACCCAAATGAGTCCTTTGTGTCATAACTATTCGGTTATTACACTGAAATGCTTATAAAGCGCCTGCGAACAGTTTTACTTCTTTGCCTGTATTCCTTATATATCACTCTCGTCATTGTGACGTACCATCGGTGTCATCTGGTTACTTCCTGAAATTTGCATGTGATTCTTGAAGATGTGTGTAGTGATTTTACAGGTGATATATTTGTTTTGGAGTTCGATTTCTGCGTGACTCCGAATTATCCTTAATTTATGGACATGAGTGTATTTGCCAAACTTAAGATGTCGTTTTAGCATTTTGAAGAATATTTATAAACTTGCTTCGTTATTCTTTGATTATCTGACAGTCTTCCAGTTATGATTAAGAATTTAAATAAATTTTATTACTTTTTAGTAAAATTTCTAATTGTCAGATATTAATAGGAAAACTTTACCAGAGAATTAAAAATTTGTTTCATTATCCTTTTTTTTTGGCTGAATTGTAACAGAAAAGTTTTAATAATTTTTTTTGTCTTCCATGTTAGATTAGCCGATGCTTGATTCTTCTTTGATTACCTGAGAAAAGCAAAACTGTTCTGAAGAATTCTAATAAATTTGTTTTAATCATTCTTTCTTGAATTTTCCGATGAATGCCTGCTTTTTACCAAATATGCTACGAGTCAGATTATGCTAAAGAATACGTATAATTTAGCAACGTTTTTGCTTTCTTGTAGGAAGTAAAGGAAGTACTGTAATCGCAAAAACTTTTAGGTATCGTATTTCAAAGAAAGTAATCATTTCAACTGCTCTCGAAACCATTTGCACGGAGTTTTTTGAGTGACACCTGTACGTATGGAGAGAATAAAGGACTACATTTGCCAAAAATGATTGTAAAATAGATTCAAAATGGATTCAAAAGAGTTTTTTCTTAGCGTCTGGACGTACGTGCCTGTCTATTTGTCTCGCATAACTCAAGAATGAGTAGCCGTAGAACTTTAAAATTTTGTATACTGGACTGCTATAACATGTAGTTGTGCATCTCACTTTTTGGTTGCAATCGTCTGCACCAATCCTATGTTTATCCCTCTCTGTTACTTAACTGAGTAAGTTTAGTTTTTTTTTTACTCTTCTATGTTGGTAAATTGTGCATTTTTTGCTTCAAAGGCGATTGAATTATGTGGTTTATACTATGTTCCGGTTAAGGTTTTTACGCCTTTAGTTAATCTACATGCAATAGTTGTAGAATTATCAACAATTTAAAAGTTTAGGTGGCGAGTTAATCCTAACGAACCGCCATTTGTTTACATTTGAAACTCAGTGGAATAGCGAATTAAGACGTTTCTGCACCTTCAATGTCTTTTTGCCGAACGGGACCAAAAGTAAACTTTCAGTTTTGTTCACCGAAAAATCTGCCTTCTTGCATGCTGGCCGAATTGCTTGTTTTTGAGTAGAAACTGTAATTTTAGTTCTAAAATATTTAGCCTAACTGGCGTTATCCCAGGAGGGTTATTAATTTCGTTTTGGCATTTTGCATTGGTTCATTATAAATGCCGGTTCACTTTTCAAATTGTTACCACCAAATATTAGAATCCTGTGTTATATTTAAAGAAATTAAATAATGAGGAATCTGCATAAATGTATATATGTTTCTCGCATTGTGATAAAACAACGGTACATAGAGCCATTCAATTTTGAATAACGTAATCTTCCACTGAATATGGGCATCTGAAAGCCCTAATTTGAAATTTAAAATAATATATTATCTATTTCATATTTTGTAACACTTTAACGAATTTTTGACTAACTCAATGACTTCAAAGCGAGCGATGGCAACACTATACGAAAAAAAAAAAACATTTTTATCTCCAGCGTGCGGGACTGTGTATCAGAAATTCTAAAGATATGCTCATTTTAAAATTATTTTCGATATTACTGTTGAATTGAATTTTATGGTTTAAGTGCGAAGAACATGATATTTAATAAATAAAGGTAACACACAAAACGTTAAAAAACGCCTCATTGGGTATAATGTAAAATCTGAAAGCCTTCATATTTTATTTATTTTTTTAACTGTTTTAACTGTCTGTATTTAGTGTTTTACGTTTTTCTGCATTTCACAATTTTTAATGAAGAATACTTTGAGTTTTATGCATTTTTGCTCTGCTGCGAAGTGAGAACTGAATTAACGGAATGAGAAATGTATATCTAATGAAATTCGAGGAAATAAATTTAAATGAAATGCAGCAAAAGTGTGTATGATTTAATAGGCCATAGAAGGAAGTCATGTCGTGTTCACATCAGATTTTTTATTTATCAGTTTACAAAGACTTAGGCCGAATTAGCAATGTCTATCGCCACGAAAAAAAAATATAATAAGAATTACAAGTAGTACATACAAAATTGAGAAAGTTCAATGAAATTTATCAAAGGTTTTCCATATCTTATTCCTTAAAGATAATTTTTTACCATAGAAGAAAAATAATTGCTTGAATTTATAATATCTACGTCTAGATGTTCACAAAAATTAAAACATTTTAAACTACACAAATGAACGAAAAGAAATAAGTAAGCATGAGCATTTTAGATAAATTCGCTTGACGTAATTGTCTTTAAATTTTAGAATAAATTTTAAGAAATAAAAATATAGGGAAAAATTAATTTGCCTAGCAGTAATTCGGAGAAAGAAAAACCTTTGCTTTATTTTTTTTTTCTTTCCTCAGAATTTCCTTGAAATAGCAACATCGTTAGCTGCGGCCCAAGGACATTGCTACCTGTTTGTTTCCGGGCATATCAGTGATCAGTATAGTAGCTGCAGATCTTTAAACTCAAATCGCTTATCTAAACGTGACTGTTATAATGAGCGGTACTTATGCAATAAGTATATGTAGCATATGTATATATATTACATGCATACATATATATATACGTAATCAGAAGACAAAAATTCAATTTCAATTAAATCATGAAAGGTGATTTCATGATTTAATTTTAATTTAATTATTATCGCTTCACAAATTAATAAATTTCGTAGTAGCATATTGTGCGATTTTACTAATGCTAGTCATTTTAATTTGAAATTTCTCAGCCTTTTGTTTACATTATTGTTTCTTTTTATACATATATTCTTTAATTCTTCTGACTTTGGTTAATTTTCCATATTTACAGGAAAAATTTTTAATTTACTGATATTGAATTTCACTTCTTTTGGGTTTTTATGAAATTGGCTCTAAATTTCTCTCCTTTTGTCTGTACTGATTCATTTTCAGCAGCATATTCAGCGAAAATAACTTGTAACATAATAACTTGTTAAATAACTTGTAACATAATTTTGTTTTTAAGTAAAAATTTGTGCTAGTATACACACACATATATATATATGTAAGAAAAATAAAGAATATGTAAAAGATTACATTAGCAACGAAAATTTCCCTTTTGATTTCAAAAAATAGTAACTTTTCTATGCACTACGTCATTTCTAGATTAATCCATGTCATATGACTCTTACATAATTCTGATGATGTAAATGGAACTAAAACTCAAGCAGCCAATAATAATTTTACAGTAGTATTAACTATCCAATCAAAATTCATTGAGAACCAAAACTAACTCAGTTTGAATTAAGATTTCGCCATGAACGTAATGCAGTTGCTCACTAATCTTCGGCCTAGCTAGACTGCTGTCTGCTGCTTTCTTGATGCAAAGTTATCAAAAATGTAAACCTCTTGAAATAGGCACAAATAATGTGCCAAGTTGTTTGTGGCCGCAATATGTTTACTGAAAATAAAATGAAGATTTAATCTGCCTCGACTTCGAAATTTCTTATTCAGTGTGGATCGGCATCCCAGCATTCTACTACATGAAAATTTCTGCTGCCCATTACTTCTAAATTTGCTTTTAATAATACACATACACATATATAACAAAATACGATGGCTGTTCTAGCAAACGACTGGCGACCTCAAAATTAACTATTCTTAATTTGGTGTTCTCCAGCTTAGGAAGCGCAGTCGTCACGGCTGAGGGGTTGAATGCGTACAGACGAAGATAGAGAAACTGGGTTTTCACAAATCACTAATCTTTATTTTCAAGCATATCAAATAACTTTCTTAGTAGATAAAATATTTCTAGATCATAGGCAATTACAATAATTCTTATACATACAGATAGAGAGATACGACGTCATTTTAGGTAAGTGGGCATAGCGGCGGGGATATTTTTGCAGTGGCGGAAGCTAGGGAAAGGAATGAAGTAACGTAATTGCTTCGCGAAGCTTATTTATATTAGATAGTATTTATTACTATCTATACTAGATACTTCACAAAGTATTGCTAATCTATGATTGGTTAATTTTGGGTTGTTGTATAACATGGAAAGATCTCGAATTTGGAAGAACAAATTAATTTAGGGGAAGAGCACCAAATCTAGAATAGTTAATTTTGAGGTCGCCAATTATTCTTAAAGCAGCCATCGTATTAGCTTTCTATTGATTACTTCTGTCGTTGCACCCCCCCTGATGAGATACAGGAAAAGGCGTAAATTTCATATTTCATTTTTGCTTTTGGTATATTTTTCCACCCCTTTGCAGTTTGCCACTGTGCTTTTTTTTCTATATGTTTATTACGAACTGAATATGTGATGAATTTTAATGCATTTTTTTATTATTTTTATTATTATTTTATTTTGCATTATTACCCCTATTTGTTGCTGCTATCTGCAAGCAGTTGGATTAGGCTTTAAATGTTTTTTTTTAACTTTGTATTTATATATGGTATATGTATATAGTGTTTAAAAACTGAAACAATGAATATAAGTAAAAAATGAAAATGGAATATATACAAGCTAACGCCTAAAAAAGAATTTGCCTATCAAGACTAACTATCAGAATAAATTAAATGAAATAAATTCATAAGTAATCTTATAATACAAATTAAAACTTAGTCACTATTTGTTTTACATTTTTTTTGTATCTGGACAACTGAAACAAGTAGGTAAAAAAAAATTCAATGAGACGCTTCATGTATTGGTTTCAGTAATTTTAAAAAAAAAAGTTAAAAATTTGAGTTTGCTGGAACGTTTAAAGTCTCAGTGGAATTGTTGGAACAAAACTTGCTTTAGATTGTCCAGTTAATCGACTTGATTTAAGGCTTCAAAACACTTTTCCCTTGACAAGTTCTCTTTGAAGCTTTGAATAAAAGAGATTAACGAATGTTGTTAGAACTCTAGGGTTCTTTTTAGTTCAAAGGGGCTTTAGTCTCCGAAGCTTTATTGTTTTTGCGATTTTGCATCGGAAACATTAAAAGTCTGAATCACTTTTCAAACCGTTGCCACCAAATCTTGCAGCCCTGTATTATATTTAAAGAAATTAAAACGAAGAATCTGCATAAATGTATATATATTTCTCCAATGTGATAAAACAACGGTACCTAGAGCCATCCAATTTTGAATACCATACGTTTCCACTCGAATATGAGCATCTGGAAGCCCAAATTTGGAATTTGTTTTATTATTTTTTTTCATATTTTGTAAAACTTTAATTTGTAAAACATAACGAATTTTTGATGAACAAACTCAAACGATTTAAAAGCGAGCAATGGCAACACTTTACGGGGGGGAACCTTTCTATCTGCAGGGCGCGGAATTGTGTATCGGAAATTCTAAAGATATGCTCATTTTAAAATTATTTTGCGATACTGCTGTTGAACTGAATTATAAGTTAAGTGCGAAGAACATGGTATTTAATAAATAAAGGTAACACACAAAACGTTAGAAAGAAAGCCCCTTTCATCGTAATTTAAAATCTGAAACCTTTCAGATTTAAAAAAAAATTTTGTTTTTAATGTTTTATTTACTTTTTAGATTCAAATATTAAAAAAAATTTTTTTTTACTTTTTTATTTTTGCAAAGTTTTACAAAAAAATAACGGATAGGTTAAATGTAGAAGTTCTTACAGCTCTTTTGAAAAATCAGTTCTAATTTTTTAAATTCATTTATAAAATTTAGCAGCACTAAGCGCTAATTTTCAACTCGTTATTCTTTCGCACATTTTAAAATTGCAATTTTGGCTACTTTTCTAATTTCTATATATATATACACATACATACATAACGTGTCCACAGAAGTCGGTCATCCGGCTTTTATTTCTGCAACCGTTATCATAGAAATATAATGCTACTCAAAAAGAAGTTTTAAATGAAACAGATTCGTATTTTGGTATTTTTAAATTTAAAGAATTAATTTTTTTAAATTACGAAATCTAACTCTGTATAATATCCTCCACTCCTATACTTACAGTTAGAAAAGGTTTGCACTTATAAACAAAACGTAGAATATTTGAGTCCTATACGAAAAAATTGAGTAAGATATTTGAGCTCAAAGTTTGCTATTTTTGACTTCATTTTCAGTTTGCACTGAGGAATCGGTTAATAAATAAATTAAGAGTACTGCGGCGTTGACTTTTCCTCGTTTAAATGCCATTCAGTGACATTCTTTTGGGATTTATTAGTTTCTTTATTTGTAATTTTACTACACTTGGTATACCGAAAAAAATTTCGTATAAGTACTTATAGGTTCTTAAAGTGTAAAAATGTATTTTTAACACTCTTATAAAGTTCTGTTACATTAGAATCATAGTTTGCTAATCGTTGATCTTTTGCATCTTAATCGTAAAAATATTCATTTAAGAACACATATTTTTCCTTTTAATTAACACAAATAATAATAGGAATTCGTTCCTTGTTGATACTGAAACCTGCCAGCGTTTTCTAGAACAGGAATTCTATACACGATTCTGTGAATTAGATGAAAAAAATTATAATTGTTAATCTTTTTCACAATAATCTGCATAGAATTGCTCATCACTTAATGTTTTAGTATCATAAACCTTTTTCTAAGTGATATTTTATTTTTAGATACGTACAGATGCAAACAGTTTTTCTGCAATTTGTGTACGGCCCCAGAATATGATGTTCGATTTTAATATAAAGTATTTTGGTACAATTTCTTCGAACGAGAGTCAAACGTTTTGTGCTGGTTTTTATAACGAGTGCAAAATATTTCTAAACATAAGTACAGGGACCATGTGAACGTGTAAAATACTAGGTTTCGTAAAATTTACAAAATTGATTTCTTCGAACTACAAAACATTAAATATTTGCAATATTTAAAACATTTTTGTAAATGGAAGAGTGCGATTAGTTATGTCAACAACGCCTAACATAATTGAGATATCCAGTATCTGAATTCGGAACATATTAGCAAATAGATTTTTACAGCTATTTTTCCCTACCTACACTGCATCAAATGCTTTTAATCATAAACTAGAAATAAATGCTAATAATAAAATGCTTTTAATCATGAACTTTTTTTTAATCCCTGTAACTTTTTTAAATATGTCAGCATATTTTCGGTTAACATTTTAAACCGACAGAGGATTCACCTGCTGCATTACGAATAAAAACATGTAATTATGTTGCCAAAAAAAATTTACAAAAAGCTTGTAACGTATTTTAGGCTAATTAACTAATTATTAAGATTTAAACCTTTACTATAGCTACTTTTTTCACTAATCCTCACCAGAACGTAAAATAGTTGTTTTGTGTATTTAAGCTGAGGGTGTAAAGGTTTAGATTAGAGTTTATAGCAGTACCGTCTTGCTGTTACTTAATATTGCCAGCTCTGCCTAAGTTTATTCCTTGCATTATAACTGCAGATAGTTGAATCCACGCCTGTGAAATTCTGAGCCAACTTTCGGTAGCCTTTGCTGTGGTTTGCCTTTCACTATTAATTTATTTAAATTTAAGCTTTACATTTGAGTTACCAATTTTGAGTTTCTCGCCATAAATGCTGGAGGATTTCTAAGCATCAGGTGTCCGTTCTGTTCATCTTATTTAGTTTTAAAAAAAAGGTCTTTTACAATTTCCCAGGTTTATATTATACTTAGTGAAAAGTCGCTTAATGTCTCCATAGAGTCTGGCTGTGAATGTTACCCCAAAAAGTTAAAACATTACAGTTTAAATAAAAATATTATTTTAACCATCTTTAAGACTTTGCGGTTTTGGTTCAAACTAAGCAATAACTTGCTATCCGTTTAGTCGAGTCTTTAGGTCTGTAAGACTCTGTCACAAACTTCTAGACACAGTAGAACCCTACAAGCTTCTAAAAGCCATTTCGTATCAAAAGCGAAATACAAATATTAATTACTTAATACTTTCAGGGGCGCTGGTTTCGCCTTGAAACCGCATTTTCAACATTTTTTTAAATTAAAAACATTTGGTCTCATTTTCTCAAAACTGCTGCTAAAATTAATAAATTACTGCTTAAAGCTAAGAGATGACAGCACCAAGCCTTTCTGGGCAGTTATTAATTGATATGAATCAATTAAAAATAAGTTGTTTTATAGATGATTCTCTTTCAATTATTTTAAAAATAAAAAAAGCCAAAATTTTTAATTGTTCCACAATATATTTTATAAGCAAGGATCAATGATTTATGAGATTTTCTTAGTTCACAAAAAACAGTAATGGAACCCTTCTCATTTTGAATGTTTTCATCGCGGTTTCAGTATGAAACCACCGCCCCCTCTGAGACATCTAATGAAGGATCAGATGACGCAATTCCGAGATTTTTCGCAGCTGTGTTATTGCTTTCGGATCTCTGCTGTAAACAGTTTCACCTTATATTCGTTTGAATGGCTTCAAAGATCATAATTTATGGGGTTTTTGAGAGAGGGAAAACATTTCTTATTTTTTATACTGACTCGGTGCACACTGAAGAATACTTACAGGTGCGTTTTTATTCTGCTTCTCTTAGCGGTAGCTTTTTATTTTACATATAATTTTCTTAGTTTTTAATATAAATTTTGCAAAGTATTTCAGTTTTATGTAAATAATTTAATTATTTTAAAAAATGCCCGTTCTGCGCTGAGCATTCCTGAGGCTTTGGCTTTGTTGGAGGAGCTCCCGTCAGATGTTGGAGTCCATGGCCACAGGGAGAGTCACAGGGTTCGTCATCACTATCACATGAGAAATAGTGATGACGAAAATAGTGATGATGAGAACTATAATTCCACCTGATGTAACCGAGGAAAATATCCAGGTTTCTGATGTTGAAGATGACGGTACCGATGACCCACATGAACCAGAAGATGCATGTACTTTTTTACCAGGCCCATCACAACCTGTAAACATGACTTGGAGAAAAAAACGTCCAGTAAATCGGAAAAACCCGGAATTTGTTTCAGACTCAGGTTTATCAGATGAAATAATGAATATGGAAGATCCATCCCCGTTATGACTACTTTTGTCTTTATTTTCTGTTGATTTTATGGAAAATATGGTTTTTCAAACCAATCTTTATGCCACGCAATCAGGGAAGAATTTCAATCCCATAAGCCTAAAGGAATTAGCCTCATTTCTAGCTATAAATATTCTAATGAGAACAAAGAAGCTTCCCAGTTATCGGGATTTTTGGTCATCCGATGAGCTTCTTCATGATAATTATGTTCCAAAGCATATGCCAGTGAAGAGTTTCTCATGGATGCTGTCGCATTTCATTTGAATGATAACAGTTTACAGCCAGATAGAGGTGATGAAAATTTTGACAAATTGTATAAGGTCCAACCATTACTATCCCATTTGGCTGAGAGGCTTGAAAGAGTTTTTAGGCCAGGAAAGTGTCAATCAATCGATGAGTCGATGATAAAATTTAAAGGTAGGAGCTCACTGAAGCAGTATATGCCAAAAAAACCTATAAAAAGGGGTTATAAGTAGGCTTGCCAGACGTCCCGATTTAGTCCCGGTTTTCAAACAAAATCCCGGTGTCCCGGCCGGTTTACTTCACGTCCCGGTAAAAATTAAACTTGATTTTATAGATGTGATTATGAATAATTATGACCAAAAAAAGTCTAAAAATAATTAACTGTGACGGATTACTTAGGATAATTATTTTGTCATTTACTTATTTATGTACTGTATGAAAAGTGAAAAATAGAAGAGTGATGATCTGTTAATAAATAATATTGTCATCGTATCGTCTTGTCCTACCTATGCGCAATGTCAGAGGCTCTCTGGGCGAGTCCAATATTGGGTACTAAGGGGTGTAGCTTTAGCGCTTGCGATAGGGATAAGATCAGTCAGTTAATTGTCAGTCCCTGTCGGCGGTGCCTGCTATGTTAGTGAGGTAGCGCTGTTTTATTTATGCTTTAAGTTTATGCACTCTCTGTTAAAATTCCAAAACGATCGTGTAAATTCACCTAGGATTTACGGAATAAATTCCTTTTGTTGAAGAAAGTATGTACTGGTACTGATAATCAAGATCAAGACGATAGAGTTAAATGTTCACATTGTAACTCTGAGTTTTCGGTTGCTCACAGTGGTCGATCCAATCTAAGATCATTTGCAGTCGAAAAAACACAAAAAGAGTTTAGGATATACTGCTAGCTCATCAAAACTGACCAGTTTTTTTTAAAACTGCGAGCTCTAATGACAAAAATTCAGCAGCAAAAGAAGCGACCTTTGCTTACCACACAGCAAACCATAGTCTAAGTTTTAATTCAAATTCTTGCTTATCAAAGCTAATTTCTAAGTTTTTTTACCATAAATTCTCACTCGGAATAACTAAGTGTGAGGCAATAGTTTTAAATGTAATAGCTCCTTTAGCTCAAGAAGTGTTTAAGAAGACTACGTAAACTACGTCAAACTACGTAATTGTAAGTAAGGATGCATCAAACAGAAAGGATGTAAAACTTTGTGCCAACTGTTTGCGCTACTTTAATCCTAATTCAGGCGTGCAAGTATTGCTGTTAGATATTAAATCTGTCGCGGGTGAAACATATAAAATTCTTACAAATCACTTATACTCTGTCTTGTTGTTAAACGATTTGAATAACAAAAGTATTTGGCTTTTCTGGAGATAACTGCAACACTAACTTCGGTGGTGGGAAAACAGCAGGAAAAAACAATATTTTCCACTAGCTTAGGACGCAAAGAACATCTTCAGAAATCTATATGAGCAAGTCCGTACCAGTGTGAAAGAAGAATGTCATGGCTTTTATAAAAGATGCTTTACGTACTTGGACCTCTGGGCGAATAGCTTTGGAAACGATGAACAGTTTTCACGGGTCAATCTGACCAAAAACAAATGCTGTTGATTGGTAAAACGCCGAAACTTCTGGTGAAATTATTAATAGCTGTCTCTTTGATGTACCCGATATGAAAATAAGCAATGATTGGCTGTTTGACGGAGTTGCGTTTGCTAAGGAGTATTTGCAGTCAAATTGGGAACAGTGGAAGGAAGAAGAGACTACTGGAGATGTGATTATTTCAAGAATAAAAATGGATCAGGCTGTTTGGTCACTTTAAAGAGAATAACATAGCAGCCACCAGTCTGATCAAGATTGTTGAGTGCGCCTTCTGTTTACATGGGACAACAGCACCAGTTGAGAGAGTATTCTCTATGATGAACAACGCATGGACTGACGACAGGGGTTTGACGAAGGAATCTACGGTTATAGGCTTGATGCCATGTAAAATTAATATTGGTTCAGCTTGTGATGATTCTTACAAGAAGATTAAAAACAAAAAAGACTTTCTATAAAAAGTCCTAGACAATGAAAAGATGTAAATATTGTTCAAATTTTTGTTCCTCACGCAAAGTGTTTCTACAAGCAATTTATAAATATTAACATGTAAGAAATCTAATGTTTTAATTTATATGTCATTTATTATTATCCCTCGTTTAGGTTCCTAATCAATAACCATTTATTCATAGCATTGAGAATAAACTACCCTCTAAAGCACTCTAAAACTCCGCAAAGTGTGTGTACCCTTGAATACCCGCGACGCTGGGAGAGGGCATTCAGGTGTCCCGCTTGAACATTTCAGAAATCTGGCAAGCCTAGTTATAAGGCAGGGATGAGGTGTGACGAAAGTGGGTTTGCTAGTCAGTTCCAGATATATACTGGCGAAGTGAAGGAAGTGGAAAGAAACTTAGGAGAAAGAGTGGTGAAAACTCTCACTGAAAAACTTTATGGAAAACACCATAGACTTTATATGGACAATTTTTTCACGTCCTATGATTTATGGACATTCAAAATATATATTGTTCTGGGACTGTCAATCTTAACAGAAAAAATCTTACCAAAACTCTGACAGAAGATAAAAAATTAAAACGCGGGGAGTTTGATTGGGCAGTCAGCAATGAAGATATAGTTTGTCTAAAGTGGAAGGATAAAAGATGTGTGGCAATGCTCTCGACTCAAGAAAATCCTATAGAGATTGTTTTTGTTGAAAGAACTGAGAAAGATGTAAAAAAGATCAAAGTGCCTTGCCCAAAAGTTGTTTCCGATTACAACAAAAATATGGGATTCGTCGATCATTTCGACCATCTCAAAAGCCTATATGAGATAGATAGAAAGAGCAAGAAATGGTAGCACAGGATATTCTTTCATTTTTTAGATGTTGCTATCGTAAATTCCTTCATTATGTACAAACTGCATCCCAGTTCTGAAAGTGAACTGAAAGTAGTGAAGAATTTTAGACTAGACATTGCCAGATCCTTGATGTCATTGGGTAGTGCAGGTGAACTGAAACACCGTGTGTTGAAAAGCTCAACTCCAGTGACTGTAAAAAAACACAAGCAATTTGTACCTGAAGAAAAACGTATTCAAAATGCTGAACACATACCAAAAAAATGCAAATCAGGAAGATGTGCATATTGCAGTACCATCGGGAAACTCCACAGAACTCGGTGGATGTGTGAAACCTGTAAGGTTGCTTTGTGCATGTTTCAAAAAAAGTCACATGTTTTGAAAAATTTCATAAAAAATGAACATCATTTAGCTACTACATCAATTTCATTTGATAACTATTCATTTGATTATTTACTTTACTAGCTTCATTAGCTACTTTATTATTAGTGCATTATTAGTTACTTTTGGTCTTATATTTTTGTTTCCTGTTTTAATTTTTTTTATTTATAATTAAAAATGCATGTTTATGCAAACAATACTTACTTCATTATTTGTTCAGTAATTTACTAGTATAATCTGCGATTTGGGTTAGTTTCAGATACATTCCAGGAAAATAAAGATAAATGAGCAAATATCTAATCTTCAATGCTCTAGATGGGCGCCGAAGGCGAAACCGGCCCTCTTTCCGTAAAGGGGGACGAAAAAAAATTTTTATGTTGTCTATAGAACTCATTTATGTTGTCTATAGAACCATTGCATGTCATTCTCCTTACTTTTTCATAACTTTTTAAAAATCTCAACATTGCGCCCCTGAAAGAGTTAAAAAAGACTACGCCTACGGAAGATCACATGACACCATATTTGGTTGACATGCGTAGTATATGAATGTTTAATTGATTCTAAAATAAAACTGAACGAAAACGTCTTTAATTCCCCGCAGAGCACGCCGAAACAGTAGGCAGGTTATCAGCTGAATTTTCGTTTTTTTTAACATAAGGTTGTTACTCATGGAAAATGTTTTAATGCCTGTCACGTATTTTCATTGGTTCAAAATATTCTCTGCCTACGACATATTTTTAATGCTCGTCATGCTACTATTTCACTACCAGCTGGGTTATATGTAATTTCATCCAGAGTTATATATGGATTTAATTATCTTGCTGTTATTTCTGTATTTTGCAAGTGAGTTTTCGTGGAACCCTAAGCTCCGCGACAAGTTGTAGAAAAAAAGCTCAGTACGAGAATTGGTAAGATTCAATCCGCAATGATTCTGTACCAGATAACGGGATACATGGCATTAGATAGTTAACTAAAATAATGCTTCAAATATTAATAAAAATTATTTATTAATTTTATA
Source organism: Stegodyphus mimosarum (assembly GCA_000611955.2). Lineage (NCBI taxonomy): Eukaryota > Metazoa > Arthropoda > Arachnida > Araneae > Eresidae > Stegodyphus > Stegodyphus mimosarum. The sequence continues at coordinate 19,042 of KL820647.1, forward strand.
TATTATAAATTATACGCTTTTAAATATATATCGCATAGTTAGATTGTAGAGTTCCTCGCTTTTATTCTGCTAAATAAAGTGTCGAGGAACCTAGAGAACTGTTAAGCGAATGATCGCTTAGTTTAAAGAACAGAAAGCGTAAACTCAAGAAAGGTTGATTATCCTTTATTCACTCAAAATAAGATTAACAGTCGGCCCATTTCTTCGGGCTTACAGCAAAGCCTCCACTTGGGCTTAAACTTAAAAGTAAGAAATAAGAACTAACTAAGAGATTTAGCCGAAGCTATCACAATTCTAAAGTAGTTGGCTCGTAATCTTAAACTAGCCGACGAACTAGTATCAAAAGACGCGCAATAATATGGCCGAGCGTAACAGCACTTTAGACATAGCCCAAAGGCGACCGCGCACTACTCAGGATTCCTAACTCTCTCAACTGAACTTTCCTTTAATACTATCTCTTCTTTCAACACCTTTCTGAAAACTCACAAAAGCACATCGGTGCTTATCAAAGCTGTTAACTTGGATATATGTTTAAATAAAATTCAAACTAAAGAGCTGGGATGTTAGAGGTTAATCTAACGTACGTTTAAAATAACAATCAGCTGAGCGCCATGTTCAGTACACATTTATTAATACAAATGCAATTCTTTAAAAAGTAAAAACACTGTGGGATTTGTTTAAATTAAAATTGAACGTATTAACTTGCATACGCAAGCGTGATTCTCACCCAAACTTTGAATTTTACTTGTATTCCACGACTCCAATGTGAATTTATAGGATGTTCAAAAGTATATTGTCGTGGGGGATTATTTCAACAAATAGTCCTTACTAGTAATTATTAGTTGGGGATGGTGCCCCAGAATTTATTCTAAGTCCTAGAGATATCCTTCAAAAATTAAAAGCTGATAGGAGGTCCTTCAGTAATCCAAGGCATCACTCAAGCAAAACCCTAGCAAGGAAATTTACTGAGCGATCGTGACAATGCAAACGATAGGGGTACTTAAATATTTTAGATTATTGTGCAGTTTCGAAAATGCGGCAATATTTTCCAAGAGAGTTTTCTTTCCTTCAGCAAAACTTCTTTCCGTTATACCTTTCAAGATCTGTCAAAGGCTAATCTGAAAAATAATTACAAAAAGTGCAAAATGAAATTAGCATATTCAATGTTCCGAATTAACGAGGGTAAAATCTTATTTTAAATCTAAATATTTTAGTAGTGATAAAATAATGAAAAAACAAATATGTTCTCTGGAAGAAGGAGCTGGGTTTTTATTATTAGTATTATAAATTATGTGAAGCTGCCCATTGTACTGTCAAGAAAATTTGCGAGCTGTAAATTATTAGAGTTACAGTTACTGTCTATTTATTTTTAATTTATAAAGGTTACAACAAATTGTTTATATATTAAATATGTATGTTTCTTTAGCGTTATCTGCTAGGAGTCAAGTTTGTGTTTATGGAGATAACTTTAAGACAGCGAAACACTTGAGAGATAATGAAAGTAACAAAGCCGTTATAAATATTTTGAGAATTAACAAAAATTCTGAACTTTTCTCTTTTTAAAGGAAGACAAGTAGAAGAAAATGATTGTCAATTTCACCCGCCTGTAGTGTGTATATAGCTAATATTGCAATATATATAATGTTTAATCTTATATTGTATTATTTTTAATTATAATGCATTCAAAAAACTCTTTATTTGAGTACAAATTTATTATAACGGAGTTACAAGTCAACTCAAGTTCCCTCCCCCCGAAGTTAAAAGTGGGAAGAAGGGAAAATTTCGAAGTGAAAAGGAATTTGAATCAATTTAGAGTTATTAATACGGTTTCTGAAGGTAAAAATGAATTTGAAACATATCGTTCCCGCAATAGGTTGCGCGACACTCAAATAACCCCATCTCAAAGTTAAGGCGCTATTTAATAGAATATAACGATATTCAGCCTCTTGTCATTATATGTGATAAGAAAGTAGGCAGCGACTATGAGCATGAGAAAATTCCCCAGAATAATTCTGTTTCTATTCTTTTTTCGTCCTCCACAGTTTGTGTTTTCTCAAAAACTGTTTATATTTTTTGGCATTTGGTTTATAGCCAAAATTAATTTGCTTTGGTAATGTTCTAAGTAAAACGTGTTTATGCTTTTGTATTTGGTATTTTAATCATCGGACTTAAAGATTATATTGTATATTGAACGAATATAATAACATGTAAATAAAAATTAGCATTTACGCATGTTCATAATAATTATTATGAAAAACATTTACAAGCCTTGCACCAGTTTCAAATTCTAAATCTCTTGCTGCTCCTTAATATTAAAATTAAAACATTGTTTACGTATGTACGGATCAAAACACCCGTGGAACACATTTAAAATAGATTAAAAGTTAATTTATGAATAAAGTCTTCTAAACCACCGATATAGTCAATAAAAGTACTCGATTAGGTCCTTGCACTTCAGAAAGCAGTTATTTAATTACAACCTTTCTATAAAATAGGGCTGCAGGGATGTCATATTACAGAAAATTCCCGAACTTCAATCATACTTCTCAGAGGTGAAAACTATAAATTTTCCAACCCCTGTTTCTTAGCATTTCAGGTAATTTTTATCATTAATACTTGCAAAATATTCCCTTTCACATTGCAAATACAATATGCTTCAACGGAAATAGGAAACTGCTGTCAATGCATGCGGCATATGATCTTTAATTCATCCTCCAAATTGTACGTCGGTCTATCTTTACACTTTTTATCCTACACCTTTTCGTAATAAAGAGAATTATTTAAAAACAGTATATTTGACTCTCGATTAACCGAGCTGCGTATAAATGCAAATCTATTTCTAATTCAATTAATTCATTTCTTACTTCGCGACAAGGAAAAAATACATAAAAACTCAAAATATCTTTATTAAAAATTTAAAGATACAGAAAAACATAAAACACCAAATACAGTTAAAACAATTAAAAAAACAATTTTTACAATTAAAATTACAGTTTCTACGTAAAAACAAGCAATTCGGCCAGCAGGCAAGAAGGCAGATTTTTCGGTGCACAAAACTAAAAATTTCCTTCCTGTCCCACTCGGCAAAAAGACACTGAAGGTGCAGAAAGACTTAATTAACTATTCTGCTAAGTTTCAAATGTAAACAAATATGGCGGCTATGATAAAACAAAAATTAGGCTTAGCCGCACTTAAACAACTTTTAAATTGTTGATTATTCTATAACTATTGCAGCAAATTACTTAAAGGCATAAAAACCTTAACCGAAAGATAAGAATAATATAATTCAATCATTTTTAAAGCAAAAAATGTACAATTTACCAACATAAGAATAAAAAAAAACTGAGTTCACTCAGCCGAGTAGCAAAATGGGACTATATATATGTCCTTTTGGTGCGGCCGATTGCAAACAAAATAGGGGGTGCACAACTACATGTTATAGCAGCCCAGTATGCAAAATTTCAACGTTCTGAGCTACTCGTTTTTGAGTTATACGAGATACATGCATACGTACGTACGTACAGACGCCACTAAAAAAGTCTTTTCTGAATTAAGTTTTCTATATTAAATTAGTTTCTTAATTCATTTGGGGGGAAAAGAGTCCTTTATTCTGTCCTTACTGCGTGTTCTTGCACGCAAAAACAGATGTCACGCAAAAACATAGCTAAACTGCAATCGATAGCGGTCAAAATGGATATTTTATTTGTAATATGATACCCGGAATTTTTGGTGAATACAATACTTACTTTACTTCGTACAGGGAAGTGAAAAAACTGTCTATGGGCATAAATATAGTAATAATAATAGATCTCGCATTGTGCAATAAATCCCGATTCCGGCCAGAAAGTTAGCAAGAGCCATGAAAATGGTAAAAAAAAACATTGGCAGTTATAATTATTGTTATACAATGCATATTCTTGTTTCGAATCTGAGCATGAATCCACGATTGGTTTTGAAGGCGTATTTTCATGTTCTATGGTTAAAATTACTGAAACATGGAAAAGATATGCAATACTAATAATTTAATAAATTCTGAACAAGAAACATGTATCTTAAACAAAGTATTTAGGCAAAATTCTAGTTTTAAACATTTTCAGAAAATTATTATGGCTTTATTAGCACTTCGTGATTATTCGAGCCTCCTGGCGACTTCATGATTAGCGAAAAATATTTGATAGGCTACCTTTACGTCCTGTAATTTTTATGCTCTTAATAAGTAATAAAAAAGCCTTTTTTAAACGGACACAAAATTTTCAGTCAGTCAGTCAGTGATTTTATAGCCGAATTATTGCAAATAATGCAACTTTACCGGCTCAATGACAAAATTTGCCTAAAAGGGCCACAAGACGTTGAAAGTCCAGACAAATAAAAAATAAAAGAGCAAAGGTCAAAAGGGAAGCCACAAGTGGCAAATACAAGACGACTGAAAAGATATACAATGCATAATAAATATAAAATATACAAGTTTAAATACGATACAGTATCATGAGTTACAAAACAGTTAATGTAAATTGAAAAGTATAAGTAAGGTAGGCACCAAACATGTACAGGATATTAAACATTGTGTGAACGGAAACCAGTCATGAATTTTTATTACGTGGGGAAGTTAGCACTCCGCGTGAGGAATGCTGCAAGTGCACGAAGGTCAACGTCCTCTTCAAGGATGATGTAATCAAACGTGTTGAAGTGCTTCAGTCGGTCACAATTTATGGCTTTATCGAAGAAATTTTTGTTCAATTTGTGCAGATATTTTTCCATAGTTTCAATTTGTAGATCCTTATGTAGCATATCGTTAGAAACATAAAAGTGAACTCCGGTAATTAATCTTAAGAATCTATTTTGAATAATTTGAAGAATTTTAATATCCTTTGCCTTATAGGCTGCCCATGCGGGTGAAGCGTATGTCATAATTGGACGAATAATAGCAGTGTATATGTGACGTTTTTTATAAAGGTCTAGTCTTGAATATTTTCCAAGTAAGGGAGTGAGGCTGTTAATTACTCCTATGGTCTTCTGTTTAATTTTTGCAATATGATCATTCCACTTAAAGGAGGTGTTCAGCACGATACCAAGGTACTTGGCTTTGGTGACAAGTGGTATTTTTTCATTAAATAATTTCAATTCACCATAGAATCCTTTGCGACAAAATTTTATGCGGGGGGAAAGAACTATGTACCGGATATTTATATTTTTATAGCGGTAGATATTTTTCAGTTAAATATAAAGCATGCTAATCTATATGCAGTAAGACGCGCGTAAGGTACGCCCGTGGGTTTGTCTGTGGTCTCGTGAATGCTATGGAGGTAAGGCAGAAGGTAACTTAACTACTTCTTAACTCCAACTTCTTAACTTCCTAACTTAATACTAACAGTGTATACTCGAAAATACATGTAAAACAGAACAGTTTTACCGAATGTCGTAACCAAACTCAGAATGAGGGGGAAAAGTGTAAAATACCATTAGTCCAAAAGGGACCTTAGTCCCGAATGGGACATTAGTCTCGGAACGGCATTTTGCGTTCAAACATTGAAATGCGTTGCATCATTTCTCAAATTGTTGCCACCAAATGTTATCGCCTTATATTATATATAAAGAAATTAAATAATGAAGCATCTGCAAGAATGTATAAAGTAAACACGCAAAACGTTAATAATAATAATAATAATAAAGTTTTGTAAAGCCATCTTAGTAAAAAAACTGAACACTGATATGATGAACTGAGAAAAGACAGAAAAAAAAAACAGAGAAAAGTTATTCCAGCTACATCGAGAATTCTGAATATATATTGCTATGCTGCTTTTAATTTTTTTTAAATTTTGCTGTTGAATCTTATATGGTGTAAATGCAAGGAAAATTATGCATAATAATATAGCGAAAAAGCCCAAAAAATGGGTTTGTAGGAGTGAGTATATAGCAGAGTAATAGACCGCGAACTCAGCGACAGCGTAAAAAACATTAGCAAAACCCTTTGGCGACCATTCAAATTTGAAACATTTCAGATTTTGTTTTTAATATTTTTCATAAATCATTAAATTTTCGTTTATGAAACACTTGCTCATGTAGTGTGCTTGCTCATGTGGGTACAATGGTAAGTAACGCAAGACCTTCAACACGAGGAAATTAGAAAAATAGCAAACAAAATAAGGGTCCACTGTTTCATCAGCAGTAATTCAAAATAACGAATGATTACTACAAGCAACATAGCAAGATTAAACATATATCAGAGTGCTTCTTGCCAGTCTCGTGGCTGATGCTACAGACATTTAGGTAATCAAAAATATATGCTTGGAGAGATCAATGTGTTCCATCTATTAATATTACTATATCTGTGTCTACGGAAAATATATAAGGCTAGTAAAATTGTGCAAGATAACAGCAGTCATAGCGGATGATGTCACAATATTTAGAAATTGTTTGTTTTTATCCACAATGTAATTTAACTAATACAGTAATCTACAACGTAATATAATCGTACATAATCCACAACATAATTTAATCGTGCATACTTCTTGGTAATATTTTGACGCTTTTCATTACTTAAATTTCTATTACTATTGCACTTAACAAAAGATCCTTCTAACCAACTAACATCCTATACCTTGGCTATAGAATTTCTAACTGCTTTTCCTCTTCACTGCTGTCTACATCAAAATAAAACCTAACGCTAATTATAAAATTTTTCAATAACATATAGAATATACTCATCCCCCCATATATAGCCTTTTTTCTATTTTCTTTTAGTTTAAAGAGTTGTTTCATTAGATGGCAGCAATAGATATATTAGCCCAAAGGGCGTTCACCCAGAAGGGCTATTAATTTCGTTTTGACATTTTGCGTCGAATCACTATAAACGACGTATCACGTTTCAAATTGTTGCCACCCAGTATTAAAGCCCTGCACTATATTTAAAGAAATTAAGTAATGAAGAATCTGCATAAATGTATGTATGTTTCTCGCATTGTGATAAAACAACGGTACCTAGAGCCATTTAATTTTCAAAAACGCAATCTTCGACCGAATATAGATATAGGAAGCCCAAATTTTGAATTTAAAATTTGTTTTATTATCGATTTCATATTTTGTAACACTTTTAACGAATTTTTGACGAACAAACTCGACAATTTCAAAGCGAGAAATGGCAACATTATAAAGGAAAAAAAAAGTTTTCATTTCCAGGGCGCGAGACTGTGTATCGGAAATTCTAAAGATATGTTCATTTTAAACTTTTTGCGATATTGCTGTTGAATTCAGTTTTATGGTTTAAATGCAAAGAACTTTCTATTTAATAAATAAAGGTAACGCACAAAACATTAAAAAAACGCCTCTTTGGACAAAATGTGAAATTTGAAAAAGCTTTCAGATTTTTTTTTTATTTTTATCGTATGGTAAGTATTTATTACTATTAAATGTCTACAGTAGATATTATTTACTTTTTTAATTTACATAATGGTAAAGGTATTTTTTGTCACGACTCAGCAGTAAATGTTTTAACTTGAGGAATGAAATGTTTCTAGGATCTTCTATTAGTTTATAATTCAGCAAAGTTAAATTCATAAAATTCGAAACCTTTCGCATTTTAATACGAAATCCGAAGACCAAAACTCAGGTTTGCTTTATTAATCGAATCCAGAGCTTATACTAACGATTTATTTTATAAGCTTGGTTTACACGACTGACTCACTTACAAATTTGCTTTACAGATTTGCCTGATTTATTCAACTCTCCAGACTGTGATATTCAATTACAGCAAATAATATGCGTTAAATTTCAATGTATATTTTTATCGAAATATTAAGTGCTTTGGTTTGTTAATCTCAGTTACAGAAAGAATTTTAATTCCAAGCAATTTAACTGTTGCCACACCAAAGTGATCTACAAAAAATTAATAAATAAATAAAATAGACAACTTTCTTAAATTTTCAAAACTGGTTTTAACTTACCAAACAAGAAACTGTTTCTACACTTGAACTCAGTATAAGAAATACACTTTTCGCATTGAATAGAAGTCCAGTCCTGCACCAGACAACAAAATGGTTAGCAAATAGTTACAACTTTGCAATTACCTCCTATGCTATCGACTTAACTGTTGCTCGGGAAACACTCTTGAAAATGAGGTTTTGCATTATGCATAATGAACTTTAACTCACTCCACGCCTATGACATAATACGACTTATCGGACAATGCTTCTAATTAAAGGATTAAAAGAATAGCTTCAGAATAAGGGAATGCATACCAAATAGAACAACTGTATTTTTAAACTTTAATGAGTGAGTTTCTCCTAACAA
>KL820649.1:0-24538 GCA_000611955.2 Stegodyphus mimosarum
AGCATTGGGTTTAAGTCCCACTCCTAATGGGAAAGGCGGTCAGTGGCGAGATATAGTAGAGGTCTACTTATCAGAAGGGCTGTGGAGTCGATAGGGTAAATAACCGACTCGAACTGCTGAAATTTTAAATTGACCCTGACTCAATCATATGTATGTAAACATATACACATGTGTTAGTTTATTTTTTTAATAGAAAAATAATAGATGCTATAGAAAAAAACTGATGGCATAGCAATTTATTTATATTAATTAGCATTTGTTATGAAATGGAAAAACTGACATTAGTAATTTCTAAGGAACAGTATAGTTTTGGCAAGATCTTTGTAAGAGGACCGGAGATCCAATTTGATAAACTTCAGAGCTGAGAAGAGTCTTTTCACACTAGCTTGAGTAGGAGGGTGAGCTGTTACTGTTAGGGCTACTTCTTTTAACTTTTCGGGATAGATTTTTTTTTTTTTTTAACTTCTAAAAGAGATGTCTTACAACAGCAATTCTTCAAAGGCTGTGCAGAAATCTTGTTTGTATTTTTCCATTTTTATATCTAAAGGCTCCTGGTTTTTTATATTCATTTGCTTAGCCTTTTCAATATTATCCAAATATTTCTTAAAATCAAATTCATCTGGAAAAGGATGACAGAGACTCAGTTGCAATGTCTGCAGTCTGACTGTCCTGATTTGAATACTCCAATTGTTCTGAAGATAATTTCATTCTTAATGAAAATTCCTAGATGGCTTTCTGTGTCTTTTAATTTGTTCATCATAAAACAAAATTTGGTGTTTTGGATTTACATATATTGAACCCAGCAAGATCTCATTGCCTAGCAAATCAGTTTCTTTTTGTTTCCATTGAGGAAATGATTCCTTCTACAATAAGCCCTCCGTTTCAGATCGCTCCTGTTAATTCTTCAGATTGTAGCTTTTTTGTGGCTATATACGATGTATAAAAAAGGGTTTCCAATTCTGCAAAATGATTCCACAGTTTTTCTGTTAGTGAAAGATTAGGGTTCACATTTTTTAAAAAAAAGTTCTTAATTCAAAAAACTTCTATATCATCAAATATGTACTTTCCCATCACATTGCTTAATCAATAATTGCTCCTTTTCCTGCTCACTTCCTAAGAATGGCATCAATTTTGGAGTTATTGCTGCTTACCTAAATTTACCAATGAGATTTTTAACTAAATGAATCACTTTAATTAATAATGGCAAGCACCACATCCATCCTCCTCCCTTATACGTATTTATTAATATGTCAATAAAATAAAAAATAACCATTTATTAATGTATATATAGTCCATAAGTTAAAATAATAACTCAGTTTTGCATTAAATTTTTTTCTCAATTCATTTTAATTTCATTTCAAATTCAAACTGTCCAACAAAAACTGCAGTCAAAGTGGATGTGTTTTAAGTGACTTCAGCTCCGACACATTTCACCCAAAATTTGCCTAACTCTGATTCCAACTCCATAGGCCTGCTTATCAGACAACTTGCAGATGGAAAGATTCACTTCCCAGTCATTCGATAAAGACATCTTAATTTATCACCCCTTTATTTTCTTCTTTGAATCTTCCTTACTTTAAAAATGGGAAGGAAACAGAAGACATTTCTCATTAAAGATAAAAATTGAAGTTTCAACAAATTTGACAACACTATAGAATTTTCAAAGGTAAACTGATGAATTGCTTTGCGAAGACTAAAATGAATTGTTTCTAAGAGAAGAAAATGAAAGAAGGATCCACCACGAGGAAAAATGTTCTTGAAAGAATCTGCCTACCCAGGACAGAAATTTTTATGACACTGAGGACATTTTGCTGAATTTGAATAAAATTTGTATTCCAATAAATGGTCTAAATGAGAAGGAAAAGAAAGCCCATAGCATTTGAGAAAACTACCTATTTTGAGCCAAACGGCTGCATAAACTTTGATGCTTCACAGAATCTTACTTCATAAGAAGCAAAGAATCCAGGGAAGCCCCAGATGAATCTATTCTGGAACTGCAAACAGACTGCTATCAGTTGACACACATTTTTAACAATGGAGAAGTATTCCTTCCTTTTACCTCATTCCTACAAAACCCTTCACTTTTAAAGTTGCCAAATATAACGAAATAAAGAAATGCAAAATTGCCTCATTTAAATGCTGTTTCAGTAAAATGCAGTAGTATTGAGATTCCCCAAAATCAGTATTGCTGGGTTAGTTTATCGCAATGTGCACCAATTCTGGCCATTCTGCACCAGTCTATGTTTTGCAGTGCATGCAGCTTGTTGGTCTCAAAGTGAGCAATTTTTTCATTAATTGGAGATTTTAAATTTTACTTTATTTTAAAACTGTAGTACTGAGTGAAAGTCCCCTTCTCCCCATTTTTCTTCTAATTTTTATTTGAAAGATTCGATAGATCGGATATTTGCAAAATTCAGAAATCTTTCCAGATTCAAAGTAATTTTTTGATACATTTAGTTTTTTCCAATGCAAATTAAAAATTATCTATAATTGTAATATTTTTTTGCAAAATTCAAGATACATCATTGTAATGCCGATGAATATAGGTTCACAAAAAATATTACACAAAGCAGTAAAACTGAAACCTGAAGGATGCAATCAAAATGAAATACGCCCCCTCCCCATAATCGACTTCCTCATGAAAACTCCATTTACAACAAAAAAAAATGAAGTTTTATTTGATAGGTGTAACTCAGAGATAGAACATATAGGCTGATCAGCTATGCAAAAGAATATTCACACAAATATTTTTCTCAAAATTTCTTACAAAAGGTGTATTTGAGATAGATATCTTAATCAAGCTTTTCCTAATGACAGGTACTTTCAGATATATTATGAGAGATTTAATATAAAATATTGTACATGCTCTTGTTTTAGATTGGATGCTAATATTACTAATTCTAAAATTCACTAGCTTCTAATAATGAATGGTATTAAAAAGTGTCATTTAACATTTCTTAAGCTTATATTTTTTATCAGGTTTAGGATATTACTACACATATGCTTAGTGTAATAAAAGTATACAGTTTAATTTAAATATTAAAAAAGTCTGATGGCAGAACTGAATTAAGAAGATTAATATGATATTCTTAATTTTATAGCATAATTCATTTAAAATTTTCCTTAAAGCAGTCCTTTTGCATAATGAGAATAAATATGCCACTGCATTAAATTTACTAACTTCGCTAAGTATTATGAACTTAAATTTCTTTTTCTCAAAGTTTGCCTTAAAGCAGCTCTTATCCATAAAAGGAATAATTATGCCTTTGAACCTATTGGCCCTTCTATCCATGTAACTTTAAGATGTAATTTAAAAGGGTCATCTTTATGGAAAACTGACTCAGATTTGCAATGCACATGGGGAAAACCACAAAAACCTCATTACAACCAATTTTTTCAATTCCTAATAACACAATTTAGATTAAATTACAAGTATTCTGTAGCCGCTGATTGGCTTTCCTAGATTCTAATCAATTTGTTAAATGAAAAAAAGTTTCAAAATTTCTTTTCTTTTTACAAGAATTGTTGAGCAAAGATACACACAGCGAACACTTTTTGATAATGTTTTATTGCATATTATGAACAAATTAATTATATTGAAATTACACGAATATATGAAAACCCCATAAAAAAGCTATCCTTGCATTATTTTAAGATTCCTTAAAAAATATACTTTTTGTTAAATATTTAGTTTTATTAATTTTAAAACAGAAAGTTATACTAAAATTTTTAACAAGCTAAATTTTTAGGATGTAACAACTTACATTCTGACACTTCCAAGCAAACTTTTGTAATTATTTGAATACATTTTTTAAAAATTGTGAATTAGCAGTAAACTACAAACATAAAAAATTTAGCGATTCACTGTTACTTATATAAATAAAATTAAACAACCACCACCACCCGAAAAAAAAAGATCAAGTTTTAGATATCTATGAGCAACCATGCCTTTTAGAAAGGTTACCCTTAATGAAATTTTGCAATAATTCAAAAATTAGAAAAACTCACATAATGGCTTTTGTAGTAGGATTTTTTGCAGGCTAAAAATTTAAAAACGTTATTTCAGTAAAATGATTTCAATTTTAATGTGCATGTAAACAATGATTACAGTTATTCCTATAATAAAATGTAAGTTTATGATGATTGAGAATTTAGAAAAATTACACTAATGACTGTTATTTAAATAAATTCAACATAATAAACTTTCTGAATACATTTTTAAAACTTTAGATTTTATTTAAAATTGCCAGATTTTATTATATATTTTTAATTTTGGTATTATAAACTTCAGTTACCAGAAATCCCACACTTGGATATATAAATTTTCTAAAATTACATGAACTGAAATTTTCACTTGCATCTAAACCCTTCAGAATCTGATAAGCAAAATAGCAAATACACAGGCCACAGCTCATGTCGCCATCTTGGCTTGCATGCTTAGGAAAGAATATTGTCCATTCATCATTTACATTTACAATATTATTAAGCAAATTCTTCCATAATGAAATTAATTCAGTTACAGATTTCTGTCCAGAATATGCATCTAATGGATTATAAAACTTGAACGTCCATCTTGCTAAACGTAACGGTCTAACCTGTCCAAACTTCGACATTCAGGTTCGAGCTTGCCAATGCCAATGATTATGTTTTACGGAGTGCCTGTGGTTCAAAACCACATACCTCCACATCAGAATTACTAAAAGTGAGCAGAAATAGGAAAAAAGCATAATGATTTTTGGCACTTTTTGGCGACAGATATTTCACGCATGCGCAGTTATTTTCCGTTTCGTTGAAAAGGAGCCACTTCTGCTTCTGCGAAGTTTTCCTTCTTAACAGTACATATTCTTTGGTCAAGACACGGGAGGATGATCTCCCACGTGACTACGAACTCTGATTTTCTACTGCTTATTATAGAACTCTCACTGCTCCCAGTCGCGTCATGTCTCTTTTATTACATTTTTTTTCAACTGCTAATGTAATGGAAAAGATGTTTTTTATGTTACTGCACTTGAATATTTTATGAATAGCAAATGTTTATGATTTTGTATACGCATTTCAGCAGCCAACCAGAAGACTTCCACTGCTCACTCATGTGACATATCTTTGCCGGCTTCTGATGGAGTTTCTACATATTTTTACTTCATAATTGCTTATTTATTTTATGTAAATAGTCTTTCTAATTATGAAAAAAATGCAACTTTGATGATACCACGCACTGAATATTTGTAAAATGCACACTCAGGTATTCCTGTACTTCCAGTGTTCCTCGTAAAGTCAAGACAACCGTTTCACCATGCTATCTGCAAGGTAAACACGGCAATAGCGAGAAAAGGAAAAACCGGATTAAAGACGCATTCCCTCATCTCCAGAGGGAAAAGAAAATTTCCAGTTCGCCATGTCAATCCTATTTATACTTTATTACCTCAGTACGTGTTTCTACCTTCATAATATATGTTTTTACCTTCAAATTTTCAGCGCACTGATGCTTTTCAGCAAATCTTAGATGTCATATAATTGTTTTATCCTTAAGATGCCATTTAATATTTGCTGTCTAATCAACATAACTTCAGCTCATGTGCTGCTATCTGGTGGAGACCTATGAAAACAAATAAGACTTCCTAAAGTTACTAAGTACCTTATGGTAGTAAAGGTCTTCGTGCCATAGACTACTGATTTGCCATAGATTCAATATTTATTCCAGAGGGAACGTCAGTAAAGTAATAATCCCTATCGCTTGAATAGATTGTGAATTATGAATGCAGTTGATGATGAAATTCCCCAGGATTCGGTATCTCAAGGGATTCTTATTGCAGTGAGCCAATAGATCAGCCTTTAGATCAATATCTCCTAGTTACCTCTGCTTTAGCATTGTGCCTCTATCGTATTTTTTACAATGAATAATTGCATGTTCAGGGTTGTCAGTCACAAGGCACTTATCGCAGTAATATGAGTCAAACCTTCGATATCTATACCGGAGTTGATACATATCTTGTATCAGCAGTCTCGCTTTAACCCTTTAACTGCTTAAGACGTCTTTAAACGTTTTTAGAGATCGCTCTAAAAATGCTTAAGACGCGTATACACGGAACTGAAATCCCTCGAAAAATGATTAAGACGTGTATACATGGAGGCAAGGTGTCCCGATAAATGCTTAAGACGTGTTGAGACGCTACGCGAGGTCTTCTTTCCCCCTGCGTTTCGGCAGGCGGCTGTCATTTGCACAAAGCTCTTAATAGGGTGTGAATCTGTTTGAATAGCGCACTTTACGGAAGAGCCCTGAGTAAAGGCTTATTGTCAGACAGCAAGTGCATATTACTCTGCAAGGTTTTTGAATGATGACAAATCGTTTTACAACTGTGTGCCTTCTGGTGCATTGTAGTAATGAAAGCCCAATCCTCAGTTGCTGATTACATCCCAAAATCTTTAGTAAAAATAGGAAAAATTCAGAAATGTAATGAAAAATGCATTTTTAATAAATAGTATAATATATAATTAACTATTTGATCTTCGTATTAAAAGTTGGATACACTTTCCGATTTCTCAACAACAAGAAAAAGATATATAATGTCAAAATAAACTTTCTATTTGCCTTCGTATTTCAAGTGGAGTTTTTAATGGTATTTTCTTTCTACTTTATGAAAAGACAACACTGTTTTTTTAGCATGCCTGAGTTTTGGCATTTGTAATTGTGACTGACCGTGTTACTATAAACGCGAACTTACACGTAAAAAATTCTTCGAGGTAGAAATTAAAATATTCAATTTAATAAATTATATTAAATCGAGTAAATGAATATGCCAAAAAAATTCATGAAGATCAATAGCTTTGTTTAAATAATTTATTAAAATTTGGAATGCAACCGAAATTTTAAAATCTGCATCGTGTGAAATTCTCCGCCGTGTCTTGGAACTCTTTTGGAAAGAAATCTATAAGTCTCTTATTCTTATATTTAATGGAATATAAGAGATTTGAAAAAATAAGTGCTTGGAAGTATTAGATATTTTGCGCCCAAAATATTACAGTTCAAAAGCTGTTTTATTAACAGAAAATAAATTATTTCCTCTCCAAATGTCAGTGCTGATAGCGATAAATTGAATAAAAGATTTTCTTTATATTGAGAACTTAATTAATATATTAATTCGTTATTACCTAATAACTGTATCTACGCAATTATTTTGCAAAGTCCTTTGATACAAATGCTAATAAACGCCACCAGGGGTTGAGTGGCTAAGTCGCTGAACACTGGTAGTTTGAGATGGGTTCTAATTCCAGAAAAGGGGCTGTATATGGTTTTTCCTCAAGTGTAACGTGGATGCGAGTCAGTTTCCTGTACGAAATCCTTCGCGAAGGCATACTTATAAGGTATTTTCTTCCTCTTTTTTGCATGCCTTTACATTGTCACGGTAGCACACTCGGCGCGTTTTCAAGAGTTCCAGGTTTGAGAACCGGTGAGGGCATTGCTCAGTTTTCACGTCTCTTGTCTCAAAAATCCTAATGACTCTACAGTGGTGCCCGAACTAAAAGGTTGTGGATGATGATTCTTTACCACAAGGATTTGTCAATTGGATACCCTAATCCCTAGTGGCCCTTTGAATGAGGGAGTATATAAGGTATTTTCTTGCTCTTTTCTGCATGCCTTCGCGGTTTCACGGTAGCATACTCTGCGCGTATTCGAGAAGTTCAGTTTCGAGTCCCAGCGAACGTCTTGTTCCTTTTTCACGCCTCCTGTCTCAAAAATCCTAATGACGCTACGTACGTACTCTTGGAAGGTAGTCTTGTATACGTCGAAATAATTAAAGCGAAGCTATGAGAAGGATTTTAGTTAATGTATGTACTTAACTGCTTTCACTCAGAGGAAAATCAATCCCAAACCATCCGAGTAATCTTCCATATGCATGGAGAATTTGTTTTTTTATATATTTTACAAAGAAAGAAGTTTCTGGTATTAGCGGGATAAAAGACATTGAATAGTGTATAAAGTAATCCCTGTTTTCTCAGTTATTTGGGAAAGACGGACCATTTTTCAGTGGATGAAGAAGTAATTAATTTATAGTCATCATATAGATGAATGTTGAATGACGCCCGAAAATTTTCACAGTGAGCTAAACATAACTGAATTATTAATGAAAAACTTTACCTAACAGCAAAGACATATAAGCACGTATTTAAGCAAAATGCACGATTAAGAATAAAAAATCCAAGTAAAGTGACGATTCTAAAATTAATTTTCCAGAAATAAAGGAAAGTGAGCTCACCTGTAGACAATTGGATACAACCGCTGGGTACCAGTAATTTAGTCCGAATCGAATTTCAAGACTGACTGCATGGCATTTTCATTGTTTTTCCTGGTGTATAGCATGGACCAGTTTAAATTCTTGAAGTCCTTCATAAAATCACCTCTTTCTTCAGGAAAATATCTCTCATCTTTTTTGCCACAATCAGTTAAAACTGAGAATTGAGCTAGCATATATTTTGCTTGCAAATGATTTATTCACGTTTGTTATTATTACTGTACCTCAAAGGAGATGCATTTTTGTTTAACTTAACCATTAAAATCCTGTATTAGAAAAGCAAAATTTGTAGACATTAATGTGCTTCAAAAAATTGATGGATGAGTAAAGAATCTAAAAACAGGTGAGAGTTGCCACTCCGTGAAATGTAAGATCTTTCATTTATCTTCCATGCACACGCAGAAAGAACAGCGTCTTAGAGCGTTGTCATTGAGTAACAGCATGAGCTCTTTAATTAATTTTTTACATTTAATAGATTTACTATTGATTAACCAATGGAGCGATTTAAAGTTAATAAAAGCTCGTCTTATAATATAAGTCTTCATTTAACTTTTTTGACAATGTCGGTATAAATTAAAATTGTATATTGCTCATAACTTTTACAGTTTCGTTGTAATTTATAAAAGATAGGTGTTGTCACTGCATGAAGTAATAGATATTTCATTGGTAGGCGGCTCTCTTTGCGAGGAAAAAAAGTCAGGACCGGATCAGAAATATTAGTATGTATGCATGTAAGTATTGATGTGTTCATGTATATATGCATATATGTACGTACGAATGTAGTGTGTGTGTGTACATGTACACAGATACTCACATACATACATTTCTGAATCCGATCCCGATAACAGAACAGTACTATTTAATTTACCTACTAGGTGACATTTTGCATGTCCTGTGTTCATAGTTCTCTTTCATCAAATTCTTATTTTTTATACTTTAAATTCGAGAGATTATATTTTAAAGAAAAAATGAAGCTTATTGTGAGAAAAATATGTCAAGTTATAGAATAAATTCCTTGACATGTCCATTTTTTATATCTATTATCGTACAAATGTACGTTTAAATATCAGAAAATAGGTTGTCAGGACTGAGTGTTCGGTGCATATTCTTGGCAAACCTCTTTGTGAAACTACTTAAGTCCTTAAGTCCTGATCTGGAACAGGGAGCTGAATGCAGCTATGTTCTGGTGGTAGATATTGTGATTAAGTGGTAGAATAACTGCACTTGAAGGGGATTTAAAATCCTCTTTTATTAAATCAATATTATTTACAAACCACTTCCCAACTCGGGAGGGATACAGAAAGTAAAAGACCACACTTGGGTCTAAAATGAACAATCAGATAAATTTAAAACTGAAGCTAAATAGAAATTAAATAGTCGTTAGAGCTATACGCGGAGTTGGCCTCTAACTAAATGGTGCATAGCAAGAATTACTAATACTAGCGCACTTGGATCTATTTCAATAAGCAATCACGTAGCAAGCAGTATGGCTTAGAATTTTAACTGCTAGCTGGTCAGGCGAACGTCGAATAGAATGACCGTGATCTGAGACTAAAAGCTCTCTCACACTGAGAGGTTTCTACCTTTTGCTTAGGTAGAGCTTGGCTCCACTTCAAATTAGCATAAAGCTGAAAACGCGCGCTTCTTCTAACGGGAAGTTGAAACTGAGAAGAGATAGAAAGATTTAAATTAAAATAAAACTTTGTTAGTTTAACTAAAACCTTACAAGTTATTGAAATGAAAAAATTATTGCACTTATTATGCGGTTATTATTATTACTACGAGATAAAAAATTTTTTCTTGCTTAACTGATAATCACGACTGAATTTTATAAGCAGTCCTAAATTATACCAGAATTTCCCACTTACCTTTTACCTGGAATAGACTGATATCTTAAGTGCTTCAAGATGCGGCTTTATACAATGTCTGGAAGATTCCAAAGTATACGAGCACTTGTGAATCTCCACTGTGCATCTGGACACATTCAATGATCCACAGAGAAGCTCTGGCTTCTAAAGAAATTAATGGCCAAGAAATGGTTTGAATATTGTGCCAACGAGAATTGTGACCGTAGTAAATTATAAAAAAAATGAGACCGCCAAAATCAAGAATCTTCTCTGTACTTTGTGCAGAGTTCTCTGTACTGTGTGCATGGGTGCAGTACATTCATCGTTGCCTTTTTATTGAAAGACAAGATGGTTATCACATGGGAAATTTTTGCAATCTCTTTTTGAATCAGAAAACGAAATTGCCACTTTTCTAGAAGAAGAAAACCGACACGAAGCTGAGAAGTTTCGAGATGATTTATTTGTGATGAGTTTGAGCTACTTGGTCGATATATTCGAGAAATTAAATTCCTTAAATCTTCAACTTCAAGGAGCAAATATACATATGTTGGAGACGAGTGATAAAATTAATGCTTCTTTTAGAAAATTGGAATTATGGAGCAGAAATTTGAAACAAAAAACCTAGAATTGTTCGAAAATGTGGATAAATTTACAAGACTGAAGAACAACACGTGAAAGTTGTTTTTGAAACCATTGAAAATCATTTAACCATGCTGATCATCTAACCATTTTAAAAAGTATTTTCTGGCTGACAACTTGATAGCACGTGGCAAGTTACCTTTGTGAAACCGGATTTTCTGTGATGGCTGCTCTGAAGGCAAAATATAGATCTAAGCATCGAAAAAGAACTTAGAATGGAAATTTCTAACATTAACCTTCCTTTAAATAACTTTGCCCTGCAAGAAACAGTTCGGCTTCCGACCTAAACACTCCACAGTACACCAGTTACTACGTGCAGTGGAATTCATTCACGAAAACTTTCGTAAGCGAGAGAAAACTGGTATCGTCTATTTAGACGTTGCCAAAGCCTTTGACAGGACTCGGCATGACGGAATTTTATACAAGTTCATGCGGCTTGGTTTTTCGGCTCATCTCATTAAAATTATTAACTCGTACTTTGTCGGACGCAGTTTCCGGGTGCGAGTTAACCACGAATTCTCCTCTCCCCGACCAATATATGCCGAGGAATGTCAATCTTTAACCTATATGTAAATGATATTACTAAGGCCCCAAATATCGATCTTGCATTACATGGCAGACGATACAGCCATCATTTCACAACATTCCAACACCCTCCAGGTAATCTCACAATTGCAAAGTTACCTTTCAGCCTTAGAACTCTCGTTCGGTCTGTATAAAATCAAAATTAATGTCGCAAAATGTGCTGCCACTATGTTCATCCGAAGAAATATCCCAACTTTACCTAATTTAATCCTCTTCGGTGAACCCATTCCCTGGGTGCCTTCTTATAAATATCTAGGTGTTTTACTAGATTCAAAATTAACTTGGCAGCCTCACATTCAAAAAATTACAGCGAATGCGACAGCTGTCAAATCCAAATCACGCTCCTTCTTTGCTAGAAATAGCGACCTGTCAAATGAAAAGAAAATCTTGCTCTACAAGAGCATGATAAGGCCTGTTCTTACTTATGCGTGTCCCATCTGGGGCCCATCTGTACTGACTAACAGAAAACATGTCCAAATATTTCAGTCAAAATTGCTTAGGAAAATACTTAAAGCTCCGTGGTTTGTAAGGAACGAAGAGATTCATAATGATCTTAAAATTATGCTCATTAATCGCTTTATACAGCGACTTTCGGAAAATGTTTTAAAAAATATTCAACAGATTGCTAATCCTGTGCTTCATATGTTACCTGTATACGATCCTGCAGTTGCTTCGTCCAGGAAAAGACCCAAATCGGTTCTTAATCCGGAGTATTCTGCACTTCCATTTAAATGGGCCAGGTATGAACACAAGGACGACCATGTGAATAACTGCCTCTCGTTCCTTAACACCATCCCCCCCGCCTCTAGAGTTTTTTAATGCACAAAGCATTAACCTGAAGAACCCGCATTAATGTTTCTTTAATAAGAAACCTTCCAGTAAAAAAAAAGACTGATTTAAACTTTAAATGCCATTTTCATATTATTATTATCAATGCTTAATAGCGTATCTTAACTGTTACTGATAATATCTCTATTCTTCCTTTAAGAAGGAACTCTCTCAGGCGTTTAACAGCCTCACTTTCGGCCTTTTAAATACCGCACTGAATAGCGGTCAAAAACGAAACTTCTCCCTCCCAGCTGACCACTGGAAGAACTACTTTTTCGACCTGTAACCAGGTCCCCCCCCCTCCTTTGAAGAACGCGCAACGGAAAAAGTCTTCGACCTCTCGCCTGCGTATTCTTCTACTCTGACGTATGCAAAAATGATTATCAAGGTTCACGGAACCTTCCACCTTTTATTTATCTAGTCTAAATTTATATATGATGACTGCCCCTATCTAAAATATTCTGGCGCTTTCTCGACGCAAAATTAAGACCTTCTGAGATTTTACCTTTTTTGTCTCAGTGTGAAGGCACTTATTCCTAAGTCTTTTGACTTTTCAAAATTTTTACCTTATTAGACAATCCCCTCTTTTGATGATAATTTTAATTCTGTGATGATGTGGAGGTAAAGGCGTAATTGCCTATGAACTCCGTAAATTGCACTTCCTTGATCCTTGATTTGCCCTGCAAGACACACGGGAGTCACTAGTAATTATTAAACTTGTTCTTAATTTAGTATTGATAAATTAATTATCAAATATATTGTGCAGTATTGATACATTTATAAGTACATTGTATCAGTGTTAAATGTGTGTTTTATTTTGCCAGAATGTATTTTGTTTTGCTTCCTTTCAGAAAATTAATGAAATTTTTAAATAATCTTTTATTTTAGACCTTTCGATATACACTGGTGTGCAAAAATTAAGGACAAAATCGAAAAATTAGCATATTAGCTGAACGAAGAGGCAGAGCGGACAGAAAGACCAATCAGGAGATTAAGTAAGGTGATGTACGGTAGCACATGCGCAGATATGCAGGTAGAGTATATGCAGGTAGTATGGGGGAGTGTCTGAGTAGTATAAAGCATGTTGTCGGTGTAAGATCAGTATTTCTGGCAAAGATTATTGCACGCCGTAGAGCAGTTAAAATCACACCGAGTTGCTGCCTCAGCGAGAAATGGCGAATAATCAATCTGTTAGACGACATCTGGATGCTTTTACCCGAGGTCGAATCATTGGGAAGTTGGAGGAAGGCCGCAGTGTGACAAGTGTGGCTGCAGAGTTCGGAATTGCTCATAGCATCCTTTCACGACTTTGGAGACAATTTCAAACTACAGGAACAGCTATCCGGGGGTTTAGTAGTGGTCGTCCACGAGGAACCACACCCGCAGATGACCGGTATATTGCCTTACAAGCCAGAAGAAACAGGCGGCAGACAGCGGGAGAAATCGCTAGACACACGACACAGGCGACTGGATGACCGATATCGCGTTTTACCGTGGCCAGAAGACTGCACGGTGGTGGTCTGTTTGCACGACGCCCTGTACGGTGTGTACCTCTAACGCCTGCCCATCGGAGAAGGCGTTCTCTGTGGTGCCGGGAACACCGGAATTGGAGAGACAATGAATGGGGACGAGTACTCTTTACAGATGAGAGCAGATTTAGTCTGAGTTGCGATTCTAGACACATACACATCTGGACAGAGCGGGGAACACGCAATAACACCTTCAACATGATCAAAAGGGACTGTTTTGGAGGTCGCGGAGTTCTCATTCGAGCAGACATAATGCTTGGTAGCCGGACCGACCTTCATATCTCGCAAGGAGGTTCGTCACCTGGGACCGCTATTGTAACGAGGTTCTTCTTCTTTACATGCACCTTTTCGCAAGGGCTATGGGTCCTCATTTCCTCTTCATGGACGACAACGCTCCACCTCATCGCACAGTTACTGTCGAAGAGCTGTTGGAGAGTGAAGATATTGAACACATGGATTGGTCGGCAAGGTCTCTGGATCTAAATCACGTCAAGCATGTACGGAACTTACTAGGGAGACCCGTGGCATCACGTAACTTATCGCCAGTAACGATTCCGAAACTGCGATTGGTGCTACAAGAGGAAAGAGCAGCAGTGTCTCAACAGCTCATTAACAACCACATATCCAGCATGCACAAATGATGTGAAACCTGCCTAGCAGTCAGGGGAGATCATATCCCCTATTAAAGACCGGATGTTTCTTGCTGGACACCCATCACAGGGATGTTTCGGCCTTCAGTCGCATTGCGCTCCATGCTACTTTTTCAATAAAGCTTCTTTTTATCCCTCTGATTTCTCTTTTAGTAAGTGTTGCTTACATTACTCATGTCCTTACGTATTTGGGATCTTACGGTATTAAATGTGTTGATTTGGAAAGCTTTTGTACAAAGTTATATTGAAAAAACCGTCTCGTCCTTAATTTTTGCACACCAGTGTACTCGAGCCTTCCCCGCCACGTAGTGTTATTGCGCACCCCACAGTTTGAGAATCGCTGCCTTAGAGATCATTAACTCAGAATCATATAGTTTACCCAAATTTTTGCTTAGAATGCATTCCCACTGAAATAATTTTGTCCTTTTCATTTGCGATGATAAATGCCAATAATAAATAGAAAAGGTAAAATTTTGTTTACTGTTTCGAATCTTATCAAAAACAGATGTTACTATAGTTGCAGAAAAAATGCAAAAAGGAGGGAGAAATATTGTCTTGAGATATTTATTCTAAAGCACACAATACAGCACAAATAATGCATCATGCATATTCATGATATTAATTTTATCTAGTGACAAAAGGACTTAATTAAACACTAATTTAAATATTTGTACCTACATCTGTTGTGTCAAATATGTAATATGTTTAGAAAAGAATTCATAATTCTGTATGTAAGCAGATTTATCTCATAGTCATATCATTAATATCAGTTAGTGCATATAACTAGTAGAACAATAAATTTTGTAATACCCAAACTTCTCATAATTGTGATTAGTTTACTCTTATCAATTTAAGTATAAAACATATTCTAATACAAGTAATTTCTGTGTACATTAATCGATTTCACGTATTCACAGTAGGTAATTTATTTGGTAAACTTTACCCTATACAGGTAGCTGTTTAGTATCACAATGTCTGTTAACTACTACTAAAATAATAAAATATGTAATTAAAAATGAGTCACTTGCTATTGATATGGTTATAGCTTTATTTTGTAGATAACACTAAGTAACTTAATTCCTTAATAAATACTCATGTAGATACATATAAATATTTTGCTTGTTCGATTCAGGTAACATGTTCGTACCTGTGTTCTGTTGCATATTTTATGTATGAATAATTCTGCATTTATGCATTTGTACACCTATATGCAACATTTTAGTACACCCATATGCACTATTATTATACACAGGAATTTCTCTCCACAGAACCTTATTACATATTAAAATATTATTTACAGAAAATGACACTTGAATATAGAAAACCAATAAAATATTTAAAATTAATTTATGTTTGTGTGCATTACTCAGTAAAGAACTGTGCTTTAGCATTCATGACATTGACAGAAATTCATGTGAATTCAGTTAACATTTGGATCCAACTATTTTAATTTATGCACATGAATGTGCACAACATGCTAAAATAGCCTTATTTCAAGTACCTCTTCCACAATTAATTCACCTGATAATTATGAAAAACACATTGTGTGTGGCTAAAAGGTGGTAAGTTAAATTTTTGTGGCAGGAATTTTAAAAGTTACTGATCTGACATTTAATATATCTTTGCTTGGCATACTAAGCATTCAGGAGGGGAAAAAATCCATAAAACCGGCAAACTTCATTCCAATTTTTTAACCTGCTTTTCTACACATATTGGTTAATATTTGTTTTAGATCAGAATAACCTTTTCAAATAAGTAAAAACTATTCAGTTTCAAACTTTCATTTGTAAATTTTAGAATATTTATAATTAATATATCCTTGATTTTAATACTATTTTCTCTTTAGATTTCAAGGCTTTAAATAGTTATAAAAAACATTTACAGTCGTAATCTTTAAACAAAGATACTTTGATTTATTAATTAAAAGAAGCAGATTTAAATAGATGCAATATTATTAAATAAAATTTGAAAATCATTTGGCAAAACATAGTTATTCCTATTCCTGTTTTGGAAACATCAATTGAACACAATTCCAAAATAGACTGTCTCTTATATTAAAATTACAAAACAGGCAAATGTGAAATCTGGTCAGATTCTTTTAATCTGTAAAGCTGCATTGTTAAATAAATATTCAGCCGTAACCTCTCTATAAATCCAAAAAAATATTAGGGCTTCTGTTTCTTATAACGTCAATTTACGAAAACACTTATATATGAAGCAGGAATTGTAAACTGAACAGGCCATCCTTTGAAGATAAGTGAGTGTCCATGCAAATTTAAGACCATGTATTCTTTTGTCAATTGCTTAAAAAAAGCATAAAATGCTTTTTAAATAAACATTTGGTAAATAAGTGTTTCTTACCTTCATGGGAAAGATGCTTTGAAGTGATCCAATTTTGCAAATGTGTTCTCATATACTTTAAGCATATAGGATCCTTGTACACTATGGACACATGCAGAAACTGGGTGAAAATTTTGGACGCAAGCTCGATTCCTGATATTTGATGTGGCAACCTTCTACGTATTCTGGGGAACTTTATATGTATTATGTTTCAACTAGTAATTATATAGAAACAACCTTCAACAGCTGGGGAGCAATGAGCAGAAGTGTTTACTGTATGTCCCGGTGACCAAGAAACATATTTCAATGACTAATCTCAGAACTGTAAACTAATTTTGTGTTAAACTTAAAAATAGCTTAGTACAATGCACTTTGAGCATGCATATGGCGATGAAATGTGCTTCCGAAATTGAAGGTGGTAATATGAAACTTACATTCTCTAGCAGTCGGACGTCAAAATTAAACACTTAATTTAAAACAGTGACTAATATGCACAAATGAATTTGAACATTTGCGTGAAGCCACTATAAAGAAAGAAACCTTATTTCTTTAATAGAGTTTGGTAAGTTAATATAAGCTCTACACTCGCTGCACTGTGGCATCAACAGCACAGTCCAAAATTATGTTTTAAACCTACAATACTGTGCACATGAACTTTGTGATATCGGATTTGAAAGCTTTCTCAATATAACAAAGGTAGTTACGAAGGCTGACGTGCATATACACCGGTGTGCAAAAATTAAGGACGAAGTCGAAAAATTAGCATATCAGCTGAACGAAGAGGCAGAGCGGACAGAAAGACCAATCAGGAGATTAAGTAAGGTGATGTACGGTAGCACATGCGCAGATATGCAGGTAGACGTAATGGGGGAGTGTCTGAGTAGCATAAAGCATGTTGTCAGTGTAAGATCAGTATTTCTGGCAAAGAGATTGCACGCCGTATAGCAGTTAAAATCACACCGAGTTGCTGCCTCAGCGAGAAATGGCGAATAATCAATCTGTTAGACAACATCTGGATGCTTTTACCCGAGGTCGAATCATTGGGAAGTTGGAGGAATGCTGCAGTGTGACAAGTGTGGCTGCAGAGTTCGGAATTGCTCACAGCATCGTTTCACGACTTTGGAGACAATTTCAAACTACAGGAACAGCTATTCTAGAACAAAGTGTTGCAAATTGGATGTGGAATGGATTAATTGTGTCAAGAAACAGCTTGTGATTATTTGCCTTAAAGTGAGCAAAAAAGAATGTAAAATGAAAGTGAAAACTTTAAAAGCAAGTATAAGTTGATGTAGTTGATTTATGACAAGGAATAACTTAATTTTATGAGAAAAAACAAAATTTTTATATAAGGTTTCTGCAGGAACTGGACAACAAATTGACAAGTTTCTGCAAGAATGTTATTGATCTACTAATGTAAAAAAATATTTACTGTCACATACTGGAAATTGGATGAAACTCCAGTAGTGTTTGATATGATAGGAAATAAAACAAATAATGTGAAAGAAATAAAAATGTGAAAAATATGACCTCACTGTAGTGTTTTCCTGTTTAGTGGATAGTATAAAATTACAACACAGTTATATTGAAAATAAAGATGATGCCAAAATATAATTTTCCAAATGGTGTTTTCATTCATGTTCACGAAGAAGGATGGATAGATCAAAACAATGTGAAACTGTAGAAAAGAAATATTCTGCAAAAGCTCCCTTAATGAATCCAGAATTTTTTTATTTTGGGGTACATTCAGATCTCACCTAACAGATAATACGAAGATGTTGTTGTAAGAATACAACAGACAAGGCAGTAATTCTAGGCAGATGAAAAAGCATTTAAACAAATCGGGCCAAATGTATCATGCTAGTCTAGAAATAGTGAGTGAATGGATAAGAAAACCACGGAATGAAATTGAACCTGACATAATTCAAAAATCATTTAACAAGTGTAATATATCTAACAATCTAGATGAATTGGAAGATGTTTATTTATTTAACAATGAGATTAACAATGATGTGAAGAAGAGCAGAATTCAATGATGTGCCTGAAGATATAATGGAAGACAAATATCACAAACTTTTCATGCTAACCCATAATGGAAATTTTGAAGTTCATAAAGTATGTCATTTCTGTTAAAAAGCAACATTTAGATACATGTAGGAATTTAATTTTTCTATGCTTATCTAGTCCTTACTTTTGAATCTATCCTTTTTATGTCCAGTGTATAATGCACACCCATTAATTTAGATCTCATTTTTTATATTAAGAGCATGTATTATACACTGGAATGTACAGTACATCCATATATACATGCATACAGAAGAGTACTGAAATAACATACTTCAGCAGCAAAGATATCACACAAGATATTTCACAGCTTTCTACTTTCAACAAAAATATGTGAAAAGTATATTTCAGTGCAAAATATGATTGAATTTTCATTCAATGTTCAATCGGTAAAAGTTTACAATTGCTTGCCCCTTGGTTTTTTGGCAATTCTTTTTTGACACCAAGATCAGTGCTAGAAGGCACAATTTCAAAATGACCGCCACAAAGAAAAAACCAAAATAAGAAGTCAAAGAATTTCACAAACTCGGTATCCATGTACACATTGTTCTATTTTCACTTTAAAAAAAAAATCCCAAAATTGCCCTATCTAGGCATTGTGCACTGCTTTGTCCATGTACACATTGATTTATTTTCACTTGAAAAAAAAATCAGGAAGCTTAACTATCATGGTAACCAAAACTGGGGTTTCATTGCCAAAACAGAACAAAATTTGTCACTAATCGAAGGGTCATACAATTCTACACTAAAGCCATTCAATCTTTGAAAGAGCGTAAAAGAAATTTTGCAGATGGGAGGAATGCAATATCCATAAAGGTTATCAGAGTGTCAATAAGTAGTCTGACAGTTTGAAAGCAGCATATTTCTACACTTGTGAGTGTAGGAATATACTACTTTAAAATATTACTATAATATATTCCCACACTTCTGAGTGTAGGAATATACTGCTTTAAAACCTTCATTACTAGTTAAATACCAAAGAAAAAAATATTGTTTTAAATCAGTGTTACATTAGAATGATCAATCTTACACATATAAGGCAGCATAACATAACCTCTTGTGGAAAGAAACAAATGATTTATTATGAATTTAGATGATATAACAAGTTACACACCCCTCATAAAGTGGGATTTCTTTCCTGCATGAACAATCCCCTACTATACAGATATGGAAAGGTTCTTATTAATCTAAATTTACCATAAAAAAACAATAAGCTTTTATTATTTATATAAACGCATCTTTCATTTTTACAACCACAAGTCATTTGTTATGTATGCAACTCATGGAGATTCTCTCCTTTGTGAATAAGCATATGCTTGTTTAAAGAAGTCTCCTGTGTGAATTCGTATATGCTTCTTTAAAGCATATTTTACTCTAAATGACTTCTTACATACCTCACACATGTGAGGTTTCTCTCCTGTATGAATAAGTATGTGTTCATTTAACTTACATTTTTTAGCAAATGATGTGTTACATATTTCACACACATGAGGCTTCTCTCCTGTATGAATAAGTAGATGACTGTTGACTTGCTGCTTTAGTCTAAACGACTTATTACATATCTCACATACATGAGGTTTCTCTCCTGTATGAATAAGCATGTGATCAATTAATGCATATTTTCGAGCAAATGACTTGCTACATACCTCACACACATGATGCTTCTCTCCTGCATGAATATGCATATGGTGATTTAATGCACATTTTCGAGCAAATGAAGTGTTACATATTTCACATACGTGAGGTTTCTCTCCCGTGTGAATACGTACATGCCTATTTAAATCAATCTTCAGTCTAAATGACATGTTACATGTCTCACACACATGAGGCTTCTCTCCTGTATGAATTAGCATATGGAGATTTAATGCACTTTGATGAGAAAATGAAATGTTACATACCTCACATACGTGAGGTTTCTCCCCTGTGTGAATAAGTATATGCCGACTTAATGTACTTTGTGCTGTAAATGACTTATTACATACAACACACACATGAGGTTTCTCTCCTGTGTGAATTAGTATATGCTGGTTTAATTTACTTTTTTCTGCAAATGACTTATTACATACTTCACACACATAAGGTTTGTTTCCGTTGTGAATAAACATGTGGCTTTTTAATTTACTGTTTTCTCTAAAGGACTTATTACATACTTCACATACATAAGGTTTGTGTCCCGTCTGAATAAGCATATGGCTTTTTAGATGAAACTTATGTCCAAAGGACTTGTCACATACTTCACCCACATCACGTTTCTCTGCATGAATAACCATATGCTCATATAACTTTGGCTTTAGTGCAAACATCTTACACGTATGTTTTTTTCTTTTTTTGGTATGTGAATAAGCATACGCTTATTTTATCGCCCTTTTGTCTGACTTTTGACGTACATCACATATGTGATAATTTTCAGTTAGGTAGGTAGGCATGAGAAAAAAATTTATTTCTCTGCATGACATTTAATATATCTCCTTGAAATGAAATTCCCTCCCTTATCTAGAGAAGCTGAGAACTTTGGTATCATATAAACCTCTACACATCTTACAATGCCATCATCTGCTTTGCACACATTTATTTTAAGCAAATTAGTTGCTGTGTTCTTTACACTAATTTAATTATCTTGCCCAAATGCAAAGCATTAAAAAAATAACAGTACATGTTGTACACGACACATCATGCAACATATGCATGGCAAGATGTTCAGGAACACATCATGAGAAATGAGTGCTCTATTTTCATAATTATTATTTCTCGCCCTATCACTGTTAAAACTTTAATTACTTATTCATGCAAACATGTTATATATGCTACTTTATCGAATGTATTATTATTATTATTTTCCTAGAGTTGTTAATCACCACTTAACAGATTCAAGATGTTACTTATTAAACATTAAAGATTAAACACTGCTAACTCTGCTTGTTATTGCACACAATATGCAAAATATTTTACTGTATAGGATAAAAAATTTTATATTTTTAATTATAAATGCTCATTTACTTCTTAAAAACGCACAGAAATTAAAACTTGCAAGGAAATCTTCACAAGTGGAAACGTGCGTGATATACAAGGCGTGACGGTAATTTCTGTGTTGTAGACAGATTTACCAGTAATTTCGTCCCCACATTATTTCACATCATGCTTATTTCAAGGATCGCACTGTGCACACCTTGTCCATGTCATACTCGCCACAATATGATTAAGTGAAGTTTCAATTTATCTAGAGTTGTTGGGCAAGAAGTTACTTATTTATAAGCGCTACATAGTATTCAGTTTCACGGTTCGTAAATTTGAGAAGTGTTTTGCAGTAGAGGAAGAATGCTTGATATTAATTTCTTAACACGACTGCTAATTCGTAAGTTTAAAATTAAAAACAACACAGCGAAGAGTTTTATTGTTTTGCATCCTCTATATCTTTTGGCCCGCGAGACTAAAAATTATGATTCACATTTCCGTGAGCAATTTCGTAAAATTTCTCAGGCTAAGAGCAACGCCGAGCGTTACTAAAATATATTCCCGATTCCAGAGCTCTGGGGGCCGTATTCTCCTAGCGTGCTAGTCTACAGGAACCTTACTAGCGTGCGACACGATCTCGATACGAGAGTGACGTCACATATGAAGCGTTTTTAGAGCGGAGCGAAAATTTGCAATTCTCGAGCACCGATCGAAAGCATTTCGTGAGGCGTAGCGATCACTTGGTTTTCGTCTGCTGAAGAACAATCGTTGAAAATCTTGCGATCGAGAAGTGATGGCGTCGGATGAATATGTAGCGTTGTGTCTTTTAGGGTCTAGTCTGGACCAAAGCTGTATGTAAGTAAAGCGTCGGCACTACCATACTATAACATGAAGCCAAATTGCAGCGCCAGTCCATTGCAGTGGTGGCGATGTAAACTAAATCTCTTCTCCTCTTCCTCTCCCTTGCAGTGACGTCATGGAGGTTGGAAGTAAGATGGAGAGCCGGCAATGAGTTTTGACACGATTGGATGTAAATATTTTGCAATTGCATCGTAATTATATATATAAATGTACATATTTTCTATTTGTACAGTATTTCAGAGTCCTAAGTATACGAAAAGAATACATTTTTAAGCAAAGTTTATTGTTATTAACATTAAAATTATGCATTATTTCTTCTCCACTTACAGAGCTTCTACCTAAAATACTTTCTCAAATATGACATGCTTTTTTTAGCTTCTGAGGCATCTTTTAAATGAAAAAAAATCTAAGCCAATTTGTAATTAATGCTCAATTCGGTCCATTTCAAATTAGCGCTCTTTTTATTTTAATAGTGAAATACATTAAATAGTACATAACTTTCTCTGAATACTTCTGAATGGGAATAAAAAAAGATTTTTTAAAATATTATTTAAAACTTGTATATGCGTTATTATAAAATATAGGGGAATAATTCGTTTAATTATCAGATCTTTTTACCTTTAAGTTCAACAATACATATCCTAAAACTCTTCTTTATTACTTCCTTAAGTACGCATCGTCTCAAGGAAACGTGTAGAAGAACGTAGGAAGTATTCCATCAGATTTCGACGAAATCTTACTCTTGCAATCCTTAATCCGCAGTATCGATACGCCATTAGAGAAAATTAAAAAAAAATTGGTTCTGAAAAGAGCCTTTTGTAATTAAAAAGTACAAAATTAATAAGTTATAAATAACACAACCAAAGCACGTTAGAAGCTAACAAGATTTCGGTAGAATCAAACAAACAACCAAATCAAAACAACCAATGACTGAAAAGAAAAGGAGCATGCGCAGTTTTACTGATTGTGTTTCCACATCGCCACCGCTATGAGCGCTGCGGTCGTTTCGAAGCGCAATTTGTCCCATTGAAGTGTCGACGCTTTACTTACATACAGCTTTGGTCTGGACACCTGTTGAGATCGATGTAGGAAATCTACTCGGGATTGTCTTTACACTCGACAGCAAATGGGACAGCGAGTCTGACCCCTTCAAATTCGTCCGCGGTAAATGAAGTGGAAATTCCGTGCGGAAGTGACGTTTATTGCATTGCAACCGAGGCTAAAGCTACTATAAAGGGGAGCTGAATCGTCGTCCATTTTGTAGCTAACTTGTTGCTATTCGCCATTGTATCAGCATTGTATTGTTGACATATTTGTTGATCCATTCCGACCTAATTTTCAGAAATATGGGTGGATGTGCTGCACTAAATTGTTGGAATCAGTCCAAAAATAACTTTAGAATGTTTCGTTTCCCGAGAAATGAAGAAAGACGAAGGAAATGGATAGTTAATTCTCGTCGAGATCAATGGATTCCGGGCCCAGGAGCGTGTCTTTGTGAGGTAAGCTCAGATTCGTATTTTTCCATAGAATATTAGAAAAATTACTCTTCGTATTTCTTCAACAAAATATGTATTTTCATTTAAGTGTCACTATTTGACGATCAACTGATTTTATCAGTACAAAATCAACTGCGGAATGTGTATGTGTTTGTGCAGTAAAATATCGCCAATACTGTTTGTGATGGTGTTTCTTCTATTGTCCTGAATAGTTTATTCTGTTTGTAAAATTTGTATCGCACATTTCATGTAAACTTTGTGCTCGGCGATGTGCCTTTTTTTTATTTAATTTTACTGTACGGTTGGTGATTTAAAGTAGCATTCTATGTTTTGATTCTGATGTATTGTCGCCAAGTCTGTTAGTTGGCGCCAATGTTAAAAACTGGATAGTATGACCTAAATAATAAATGCTTTTGGTTTTTCTTTATAGTAAGATAAATATATTCCGTATTTTTTAGG
>KK120133.1:0-68998 GCA_000611955.2 Stegodyphus mimosarum
GGAGGCCACGCCCCTTTTCTGTGACGTCACTTCCGCCGCACGAATTACTCTGCCTACTACTGACGAGCGTAGCAATAGCTAAGAGCTAATAGCCAAAAGGCTAACGCGCATTAGTCAGGGAATCAGACTCTCTCTTCCGAAGTCGGTGAAGTCACGACTTAAATAGTTTTCTTTCTCATTTGCGTTAAACGCGTTTGTGAATTTACATTCTGGCTAAAAACTGTAAGCTGAATTTAAAATAAGATAGGAGAGATACAAAACTTAAAATAACTGTTAATAAACTTAGGAAGAACCTTACACTCTCATCGTAGTTTTTCATACAAATAGCTTCATTTGTATAGCTGAATTAAGTGACTAGCAGCCCCTGTCTTTATTCTCATCCTAGTTTTTCATACAAATAGCTTCATTTGTATAAATGAATTAAATGACTAGCAGCCCTTGTCTTTACTCTCAACGTGGTTTTTTATATAGAGCTTCATCTGTATAGCTGAAATAAATGACTAGCAGCCCTTGTCTTTACTTTCATCGTAGTTTTTCATAAAAAAAGAGCTTCATTTGAGTAGCTGAATTAAGTGACTAGCAGGCCTTGTCTTTATTCTTATCATAGTTTCTCATACAAATAGGTTCATTTGTATAGCTGAATTAAATGACTAGCAGCCCTTGTATTTGCTGTCACGTAGTTTTTCATACAAATAGATTCATTTGTATAGCTGAATTAAATGACTAGCAGGCCTTGTATTTACTCTCATCGTAGTTTTTCACACAAAGAGCTTCATTTAATAATTTGTTACATTGTTAATAATTTGAACTTGACAATTCCCTATAATGAGATTTAGATGATTTGGATTGAAGGCGGTAAGCTGTATTAATCGCGCGACTCCATGTGGTAACTGTTGTTGATTGCGTTTGTTAAGGTTGTAAGGATTTATTCTAACCAATTGTTTTTAATTTTTCTTTCCTCTTCCTCCTGATTTCAGTTTCCTGCCGGAATGTAAATTCTGTAATGACGTAGTATTCTAATCTAAGCGTGTTTCAGAAGCAGTATTGAAGCTGCCTTTCAAAAATTCGAATAGAGTGGTGGCGGACTTATTTCTTATGTTTATGCTGCGTGTTTGAATTCAGCTCTCTGGTTGGTGTTAGACTACCGTCAGATTTATGCTGATATTTTTAGACTCCACTTTGCTGTGTGCAGCCGATTTAGCGTTTAGTTAAGTTAAGGAGCCAGTTGTTAGATATCTTAATTTATTAGTGATTTGTTATTTTCTTATTTTCTGTTAAATTTACGTTAGCCATAAGTGATGGTGATTTATGAGCACCAAGTGCGTGCATCTGTTTGAATTTAGTTTTAAATAAAAAGATTATTTTAAAACCTTCTACTGCAGTATTTATTCTCAAAAGTTATAGAGAATATTCGCTACTTCGTCTTCTACGTATTTGTATGCTACCTTAAAGAACAAGGAGACTCTATGAGGTTTGCGTATCACTTACTGTATATAATACTAAAATACATTTAATATAGAACTGTGAGAAGTTCTAATAATACCCATAAATCATTGAAGATATAGGAACTTTTATTACAGATTATTGTCCTCATTATATGAGGAGCTTGTTAGCGGCAAAAGTCTCTCTAATCGAGAGTTTAAGAGCATTCTTTGCTCTTGCCTTGTCTAAAGTAGATTGCAGACTAAATTAATCGAGCTCATTTAATTTCTTTGATTCTGTTTTACGTTCTTTGATTCGTTAAAGTTGAAACGAAATCAGAGAATCAACAGGACCATTAGTCCGTCAGCCTTCCTGTAATCGAGAGGTTTTGGCGATAAATATAGTGTAGGTCGTTAAACTTCCTTAACACTGGCTGATAAGTTATGATTCTTGTCACGTCAAGTGAAGCCGTAACTGAACAAATTATTTTTTCTCCAATGGCAGTTCAACATTCGAAAAGACGCTGGACATTTTTTCAAAAAGGACTAAAGAACTTTGAAAATATATTTGTCTTAATTTATTAATTAGTTTATTTAGAAATTGTATTAATATAAAATTTGTTATTTCAATAATTCTAAATTAGTTGTTTAAGTTTTACATAATCTAGGTATGAGAAAGATCATGAATAATGACGGGGCACAGGCAAACCTAACGGCTATGTCCTTGATGATTCTTCATGTCTTTCTTCATATACTAAAATCTTTGTTGCTTCACTTAATCCTTTTCTGCCACCCTGCTCTATATGCAGTGTAATATATAATGATTCCAAATGCATAGAGGAAAACATTGGAACTTTTGACAGCTTTCGATATTGCGTAGATGGCTGAGAAGACCGCACAGGCCTGAAGATAGGGCTGAGTAGAAAAGCATGATGGCGCCTTTAGCATAACTGAACTTGAAGAATCACAATCTTTAATTTTTTTACGTATATCCAATCATCCTTTTGCAGACAAGATATTTCTTAATTACAGTAGAGTATAATAAGTTCCATTTTAAAGTACGACGTCATCTTAGGCAAATAAACAGTAGCGTGAAAAAGTAGCGCGTTGCCAGTAGGAATGCGTAAGCGAAAAAGAGCGAAGAAGTTTAAAGGAAGAAGGGAGGAAGATGATAGTTTCAGTTCGAGTTAGAGAAAGTTTTGGCTTACAATTATTTGATTGGGCAGGAGGTATCTGCGTTAAAACGTTACGTAATATGGAAAGTTCTCGAATTTGGAAGAACAGATGAATTTAGGGGAAGAACACCAAATTTAAAATGCTAAGCTGTCATAATTTGTTATATCTTACATATCCCCCCTTTCAAAAGAGAGGTTGGGTGAGCAGGGTGAAAGAAACAGCCTTAGAGCAGCAAAATGTGAAAGATATAATTTTGAAAATAGGAAACATAATATTAACTTTTAAACAAAAAATTATCGTCTTAGAATATTGACTCAATTTGACATTAGTCTGTTGTCTCACACCTCGTAAGAGCTCAAACCTGAGACGTCTGAGGAACAGCACCGTATAAATTCCTTATTTTTGTATGGTATGCCACAGATTTTAAAATGCACTACAACTCGGCAACTATGGAGAGTTCCGCATCTTTCTAAACTACTCACCGAGAAACTACCAGTATTTAGTTCTTAACAGAACTTCTCAAAATAACACTGTAAATTTTATTAAGCAGCTTTTATACTGGAAGTAAAATGGATTTGTGAAATATATTTTTTTTAAAGTTATGTCAGCTAGATATACCATTAAAAATAAAACATAAATTTTTTTCATTAAAATATCTGCTTCTTATTTTAAATCCTTCAGTTTATTTATTAGATATTAACTAAGTTCAGAAATTAGATTACGTATCTTATACTTTGACTCTAAAAAACTGGATATTTGGGAGTCCGAGTAGAAGATATACAGAAGCTCTTATATTTCGCAAAACAGAAATACTAGTCAAAAATTAAATGTATGACATCATAACGGTACACGAAGTAGCTGCCCAAGAATTTTATGAGGACTCCATTAAATATATTTCTAATACCAAAATAAATCATTACTTAAAAATTTGATAGTTCAGTGTAGCACATGCAAATTGCAGCGAACGTATGAAGAAGAATAATGAAAATTATAGATGGATGACTCTGAATTGTCTCAGACAGATTTTGTTAAGAGATAATATTAGTTCTTTTCTTTATTTTTTATTCTTAAGTTCTTTTCTTTATTATTCTTTAGTTCTTTTCTTTATTATTTTATTCTTAGTTAAGATTAGAAAATAATTGCTGCAGCAGCAAGCCCGCAAAATTTCGTTGGATATCTTCTATGAGGAGTTTTTATTTCCTGTCAGCGCATTTCATGCTGGATGTCCATTAGCGAGAGTTCAGAATGTGAAGTGTC
The DNA here is from genome assembly GCA_000611955.2 of Stegodyphus mimosarum. Lineage (NCBI taxonomy): Eukaryota > Metazoa > Arthropoda > Arachnida > Araneae > Eresidae > Stegodyphus > Stegodyphus mimosarum. The sequence goes on from KK120133.1 coordinate 3,855, forward strand.
ATAAAATATTGCAACTAGTTAAAAAATCTGAAAGGTTTCAGATTTTAAATTATGGCCAAAGGGGCTTTTTTTTAACGTTTTGTGTGTTATCTTTATAAGGTATTTCTCCCGCCTTCTTCGCAGGCCTTCGTGGTGTAGTGGTCAGCACACTCGACGCGTAACCGAGAGGTCCGTGGTTCGGGTTAAATAAAGAGCAAAATTACACATTACAAACAAATTACACAATTACACACAGAAATACACGTTGTTCACTTTATGCTGTACTTATAATATATAAAATACAGCCCATACTAATTTTGATTAAATAATATTATGCTAAAAGTTCACTGTTGCATAAATTTTGCTGTATTCTGAAAACACTCCAGAAACAACAACCTTTTAATTAAACATTGTCCTGGTCACATTGCACGTTAACACATTGCTATATAAAAACCCTCAATACACTATAATTTTTATAATATATATTACACTGAACATTGCACTATGTTTAAAACACCTTAAACTCATTTCTACACAACATACACTGTGAGTATCAGCTACGTATTACACTGAACATGACTCTTGATTATATTACTTAGACACTGGTAATAACTCTTGATTATATAACATAGACACTGGAAATAACTCTTGATTATATGCAACATAATTCTTAATACAGAGAGCTTAAACAAACTGTTAAAAATACACTTTGAGGAAAAAAAAGTACAGAATGTTACAACATGCAGTCGTTATTTATTGCTGTGAATATAACATATAAAGTAAAGGTGTCTTGTTTGGCAATCCACAACATCTTATACATGAAGCACAATACATTTCATATAGAATGTATTCATAATTGCTTTGCTCGATATCTTTCATCACGTTGCTCTACATGCACTAGATACATTAAATACCGTACTTGCCATACATACATTACATTCTGTGCTCTTACATACATTGCGTTGTAGTACTACAATCATAGTTGCTATGTTCCCTGCGACTCAAAGCATAGGTCTACGTGCTACGGGCACTTATGCATTTTGAGAAATATATTCATTTCCAAAAGTTAAGCACGGAGAGAAAAATGCTAATTTCCGGAAGCCAATCAGAATTGAAGAGGAGGCAATTCGCTGCAGAGGTAGATGGAAGTATGCAAAAATGTTAGGTAATAGCCAATGTCATATATGTCAAGAATATGCAAAAAAGACAGTCTTATAAGAAGCCAGCTTTACGAAGGGTTACAGAAGTTAATTTGTAAGTGCTGATAGAAGGAGTTTGAAACTTTCGTACAATTTGTTTTCAAGACATATGTGTTTCTATGATTTTCAGAAAACGAATGGAAAATTCTAAACGCTGGCGTGCTGTGGGGGGCATTGAATCAGGACAGTCGATCACAGATGTTGCTCTATTCTTCGGCGTTCATGATTCTGTAATTTCCCGTTTATGGAAACAATTCCAAACCACACAGACAGTTTTCCGAAGGCCCGTAGCCGGTCGCCCAAGAGTTACAACCTCCACGGAAGATCGATATATTGCTATTGTAGCCAAATGGAATCGCAGAGCGACCTCCACACGTGTGACATCTATGGTTACAGCGTCCATTGATAAAGCGATATTTCAAGCTACTGTACACCGAAGATTACATATGAGTGGACTATACACCCGGGTACCTCGAGTTTGCGTTCCTCTATCCGTCCAATCAAGGGGGGGGACGATTACAGTGGTGCCGGGAACATGTCAATTGGAATGTGTCTGACTGTGGCAATGTCTTGTTTACTGATGAGTCAAGATTTGTTCTGGAGCCAGAGGACAAGCGTATAAGGATATGGCGTGAACAAGGAACACGCAATCAGTCCCAAAACATCACCGAACATCACGCATTTCGAGGCAGAAGCATTATGGTGTGGGCAGGGATTTCATTAGGATACCGCACCGATCTGCACATCTTTAAACAGGTTTCTTTGAGGCTGTCCGGTATCGAGATGAAGTCCTGGAACCCATTTTGAGATTGTACGCGGCACCAGTTGGCTCTACTTCTGTTTTAATGGACGATAAAACGCGTCCCCATTAAGGTGACATCGTCGATGACTACCTGGAGAGTGAAGGGATTGTGCGTATGGCGTGGCCAGCATACTCGCCCGACCTTAATCTCATTGAAAATCTTCGGGATGCTCTCGGCCGTGCTGAATCTTCAGGTTTCCCACATCGAGCCACTCTTATTGAGCTGGAAACTGCTTTACAAGATGAATGGAGATTGCTTAATTCTGCGAGGGTTGACCACCTAATTGAAAGCATGGTCACAAGGTGTAAACTTTGTATACATATGAGGGGAGATCACATACCCTATTAATGTCCTTTATTTCATTTTATGCTGTTTATTTTCACTTTATACATAATTCTGCTTAATTCTCCAGTATGCCATTATCTGATAACTTACAAAAATTTAATATTGTTTTCATTTCTGTGTATAATTATTGATTTTGTTTCATGCATAAATATATAAACTACTTTCCTGTCAAATTTTGTGTCAATCAAAGTATTTGTTGATTTTTTTGCATTTTACATCTTCGTGCTTAACTTTTGGAAGTGAGTGTTCTATACATAATGCGCTGTGCAATACACTATTCCCAATACGCTGTACAGTATTCTATTTACAATATGCACACGCTTTCATTATTACATCCATGCATTAATGTACTCATTATAAATATATATAATTGAACCATTTACATTTAGATAATATTATATCATATTTATATTTGTTTTGCATGTTCCCAGCCTAATGTTATTTTGCGTACTGACTCAAAATGGACTTTTTGCAGAAGAACTGGAAATCAGTGTACATTAATGCTCTAAATCTCTGAGAATTGAAATCAGTATACTATTATTGTCGACTACATAAATCCGGTCCTAGTGCTTCAAGTTTGTTCATAATGCTTTTGAGCTTTCTGAGCTGGGCCGGTTGCTTAATGAATAATCGCTTGTACGGAATGTCAGTACCAGGAAGCCTCATGTGCCATTCTTCCGTAAGAGGGCAGGACATAACGTAATTATCAAGAGTACCTACTTCATTACAGACGCAACGGTCAGCTGTTGCTATTCCTCCTTCAAAGAAATATTGTGGAAATGGTCCGTTATCTGTGATGAAGAGGGTTCACAAGTGACAAGTGACAAGCGACGGGGGACGTGGGCACTGTCCCTTTACCATTAAGGTTAACCAGTACAACACCACGTCCACCAGTGTCTAGAGTAGCCCGGATGTAGGGGCCGCACGAGAGCCAATCCCGAATGCCCAGACCCAATGCTTATGAGAACAATGAAGTACAATGTATTAAACATAGCAAGATAACAAAATCGAAATACAAGATAACTGATATAGATACTATTTTGAAGGAAGCGTACAGTCAGAATTAAATAACTGTAGGAGATGCGGGTTTAAGTGCTTAGGCATATTACTAGTAAAGAATTTACGAATATGATTAGACAATGGAAGAATTTAAAACTAAGATTAGCAGATTGTGAAATGCCGGCTATATGGGCTGTACAGATCTTAAACGACAGTGATGAGGTGCATTGCACTTGATTACATGAAAGCTTTAATCATATACAATAAGACGAATAATAAAACTATATACATATGCACAATAATATACAATGAATGATGTAGCAGGTGTCATTTAAATATACGTTACAAAAGATAACTATGATAGTTTTCAACCTGATAGACATAATTTGTGTACAACAATGATGATGCAAACACGTTCTCCTGTACAGTAGACTAATAAGCAGAATTACAACCGTAACAAAGCATCTTTTACAACAATTTTGTGGTCGAAACCGCATATGTGCAGAAGGTATAGTAATTCTAATACAGAGTGTAAAATAATAATAATAATAATAATGTAAGTGTTGATGTAATAAAACTAAAGACATATAAAACTATACACTAGTGTGCATACAAATTGTAATATTATGAACTAGTGCGGGTGCATAAGACTGAATGTTACATATTACGAAATCTTATTATACCGTAATACAGAAAAGTTCTGTGGAAGTTACATAGTACTGAATTATGTAAGAACTCAGCATTACCGTACATACAATGTCGATGTTCATTAAGTTGAAGCTGTGTATGCAAATGTGTCGATACTCATTAAATTAAAACTGTACAAACAAAAAATTATATAACTAAGTCATATACACAAGATACATATTCGATATACGTACAAATTGTACATAATGCAGAAGTTGCATAATACGGAATGATATAAAACAGAAAATGACATAAGACAGAGTGTTTCATGATACGGAAATAGTATACAGAATAAATAGGATAACGTAATGCTGAAAGTGATCATCATATGGCATATTTGTGTTAATGAGCATTAAATAGAAAATAGTGCATCAGAAAATAAGAAAACTAATGCATACATATGTATACATATTAAGTATGAATGCAAATTATAATAAAAACTAATACCACTTCATATTACAGAATTCTGCTTAATATGGGATGAAATATAATACAGATAAAACGATGAGACAGAATGATACATAATACAAAAAAGTTCGGTGCGTATTAAACAATACAGAGTCAAGACGGTAATTAATAGGAGGCATCATCGAGCGTACTTGTGTCAATCCTCATTAAATTGAAGACTATAAGCGGGTTCACAACAAAACGAAGGGTCATAAGCTCGTTCACGGGTGTCCTTTCAGATTCTATGACAGCTGCTTCACTCGCATTGAAATTTCGTGTGGCCTGATAATACATAGAGGCTACACGAAGAAACAGAAATCTAGAAAACTACACCAAGAGGTTGTGTGTAAAGTCACTTATGGTATAACCGTCTGCGACTTTTCACAAGCGCTGTATATTCTAGACTCAAAAGATGTAAAGAATGTGAAGAATTTACATCACTAGTTATCTTGAGCAATGAGCATAGAATTTACATCAGCGGAAAATAATTCATATAAAATTACTAGAGAATCATCTAATTATTAGTAGGTAACCAACTCTAAATACCATTTACTTCCAAAAATGCTCTAAGTTTTCAGTTAATTATTTCCAAAATGAGATAATCATATTTTTTCAAGATAGGTGCTTACCATCATTGATAGACCTTGTGGGGATCTGTTGATGGGAGTGCCATTTGTCTTAGAGCTAGTAAGGAGACGTTGATAAGGAAATGGGCAATTAGAACAGGCTTGCAATATTTAATTATTTAAATATCAATGAGATAAACTGCTTCACATGCAAGGGCATTTTCTTAGCTCATGCGAATTATGCGCTTCGTGCCTATAAATTTAAAATTAGAAAAAAAAAATATTGTTAAACTCCCAAAATTACCGAAATACCAGGCTGCATAGTGAGAAACTGAAGAAACACCATACAACAGAGTTAGATGAAGCAGCAAACTGGATACATCAGAAACTTCATTCAGGAATTATTATAATGTTGCGAAAAATTCAGCGATTGCACCTGTATGTAAGCTTTCCGGCATAGCACTAGGGTTGCCATAAAATAGTGTATGGTAGGGTTGCGAGATTGGCGACTTTATCGCCCATTTGGCGACCAAATTGGCGATATCCCATGGTCCAATCAGGAAGCTTCTAGAATAACTTCCTGTCGAGATATTTCTCGAAACCTGTGGAACGTAAGGAAAAGCTATATAAACCCTTGCGTTTCTGAGAGCCGATGTTGTGAGAATTATTGTGAGAATAGCTGCTTACTGTGAGTGCTAAGCTACGCGAGAGTTTTGTGAACGGAAAGCGATCGAGATAGTGCTTTGCCGTGAAGCTACCTTTACAGTATAGCTTGACAGTGTATTGGTGATTGTTCCACGGTGTTTATTATAAGTTTAGTGTTGCCGTGAAGCTATCTTTATAGTTACAGCCTGAAGCTGTGTTGCTGATTGTTTCAGCGTATTTATTGTAGATTTTCGACGCTTTTAAAGGTAATTTTGGAACTGTGCTGTAAATAGTGATTCTTGTAAATAAATTGTGCTTTTTATTGTTCTGCATCGTGTTTTCATCGGATACTCTCAAATCCACGAACCCGTATAACGCAACAATAAGTTACGAAACACATCAGAAAAGTCAAGATATCTTAAGATAGGTTAGCAGTTAGCTTACTAGCAACTGAAATAATCTGCTTTACGAAAGCGGAAGAATAGATTCACTTTCTGAAAAGAGAAATTGTAACGCAGCTATTAACTTTAAAGATGAAGCTCTCTACAAAGAAAGGCAGCGGATTCAGACTCGCATTTTTCTCTCTGATTTTCTCCTCTGAGAAGTTTTTATTTTCTTTTAAGTGACCCGGAGCAAATGCACCCAAATTTTTATCATCACCGTGAAAGGCCTTAGTGCTCATTTTGTTAAAATGTTTTAGTTATGTGCGAGTCGCAAAAAGGAAGTTCCAAGTTTCCAATTATTGTTTTTTCATCTCATTCATGTAGTAAATTCTGTTTTAATTGTATTTAATCTGTGTTTAATCATTGATTTCAAAGACAAAAAGTCAAAACAAAACGAGCTGCATATTACCACGTGCTGTTTTCCTCTGCCTCCTTATAAGACGTACAGGTAGAAGTGCGTGGAACACCAGAATTTCACCATTGGTCTTACAGATATAGTCCCCTTACACTAACAATGCAGCTCCGCCCCAATTTGGATGGCGAGCATCCCAGGGGACCGATCGGAAGGTCTTCCACCTCTCTTCCTCTACCACCAACCCATTCGAAAAGATTTTCAGTTCGTCAAGGTTTTTAAGTGTCCCCTTGCCACACAGGTACTTGCAAATATCCATGTATTCTTCGGGATTTGAGCCCGGACTCAATTATACGGTAGCCAGTATCACTAACCACTACATCGATCAAGAAAGCAAAAAGAATATACAAAGTTAAGCTTATCACAGCCTGAAAATAAATGCAAGAAAATAAAACCATGTCTTGTACTAAAACGAAAAGTGAATTCTTAGGAATTTAACAAAAGAGAAATTCTTTATATTTACACAAGTTTTCCATAGACTAGTCTAAGTTGCTTATAATTTTATTTACCTTGTTATAAAATACACTTTTTTGTTAAAATTAATAAAACGTTTTAAGGTTTATCCTAATTTTAATGACAGTTATTTTAAGTTTATGCGTCTTTCCTATCCAATCTAGCTTCAGCTTATAATTTCCTACCAGAATGGATTTTCAGAAATGCGTTAATGCAAATGAGTAAGAGTACTATTTAAGTCGATGTTTCACGACTTCGTGTGAGAGCCTGAGTTCCTGCGTTTGCCTTTTGGCTACGTCTCTCTAAGCTATTGCTACGCTCGGCCGTACTTTAGGCCCTTGTTTGGCTTCGCCGACTTAATTACGATTTAGAGGCCAACTACTTAGAATCTTGATGGCTTCGGCTATACATTTCAGTTCGCTTTAGTTAAGCTTAGTTAAGTTTAATTTCATGTTAATTTAAGTTCAAGCCCAAGTGGAGGCTTTTCTGTACGCTCCGAGTTAGGAGCTGATTGTGTCATATTTAGTTTGAGAAATAAAGGTTAGTTAACCCTTCTTGAGTCTTGCTTCTCTGTTCACACACTTAAGCGATTATTCGCTTATTGTGTTTGGGGTTTTAGATTATTGAACTGTTAATTAAGAAGGTGAAACCCCACAACGTTTTAGAACAACGCCGTGCAAGTCTTTACATACCGTCCTTGCTGGGGGGCTTCCGAAAGCAATAAATGAAGAAAATATCTCATCGGACAAGCGGGACTTCTCTCCTTCCCTCTCATAATGGAAGAGAATGAGTGAATTGCATATTGTTACATTACAGCTATAAGGAGGAAATATGATACTTTTCTGTTATCGGGAAAGTTGTCATAAATGTGTATATATATATATGCTTGCATGTATGCGTGTATATATGCGCGTACGTATATGAGTGTATAGAAATACATATACGTACACTGCGCAAAATAAAAAGTGGGACAGTTCTATGTCTCCCGTTCTACTAGATCGATTGACGAAATTCAAATTGCGTTTTCCGTGTCTCGAAAGCGCGACTTAGGATATATATTAAATTTATATATAGCTTTGTTCTAATATAGGTATTTTCACACAAAATCGGACTTTTTCTGAAATAACATACCAATTGTTTTCCATATTTCGATTCTACCACTCAAATTATGCCTAAATTTTAAATTTTGTAAATGGTGCCAAATTTACGATAAATTCAAAATTTTAACTTGGCGAATTTTTTTCAGTTTGAGCCAAGAATAAATCACTTGGCGAACTTTTTAATACGTGGCAGCCTATTTTCCTTTCCCTCCATTTTGCAGGTGAAGGAAAAAAGTCACATCGTTTCTGCAGTTTTACATTGCGGATGAGAGGAAAAAAGTCACGTCATTCTACTTTCAAATAATTTAAACAAGGTGCGTAAAGTCGTTATTATTGCTTTCAACAAATATGCCAAATTTCAGTAAGCGCAAATATATAAATTCCCGTATATCTTCGCAAATTTTGAATAAAAAGCTCTAATGTTTTGCAGGTATGCTTAGAAATACATTTATTTAAGATGATTGTAAAATTTTCATAGGTTATAATTCAAAATATTTTTCGAAAAATTTATAAAAATTATTTTAAAATAGAAATTTTAGAAATAAATCATAAAAAATGGGTCAATTTTATTTGGAATGAACCTAAATTTCTAACTGTCTAAGAAGGAATGAAATAAGTTTCATAAAAAAAAGAGATATTAGTAAATACATACCAAATTGAGTTAACATAGAGGAGCTAAAATTTTGGGAGCTAATTTTTTAAAACTTACTCGGGCGATTTTTGCAAAACTTGGCAGTATGGCATAAATTGAGTCGTAGACTCGAAATATGGAAAAAATTGGCATGTCATTTCGGAAAAAGTCCGATTTTGTGTCAAAATACCTATATTTGAACAATGCTATACATAAACCTAATACATATCCTAAGTCGCGCTTTCGAGACATGAAAAACGCAATTTGAATTTTGTCAATCTGCCCAGTAGAACGGGAGATATAGAACTGTCCTTTTTTTTTCCGGAGTGCACATATTATAATGTATTTTCTCCCTCCTTTCCGCATATCTTCGTGTAACGGTAACACACTCAGTACGTCAGGGGTTCGAATTCCGGAGAGAGCATTAAATAGTTTTCATGTCACTGGCTTCAAATTAGCCTAATAATTCTACAATGACCCCCGAACTAGAAGGTGGTGGATGATGATACTTCACCACCAAGATTTGGGGACTGGATCCCATAATTCCCTTTAAAAGGGGGAGTATATAAAGTATTTTCTCCGTCCTCTCGGTATGCCTTTGGCGTAACGCTAGCACATTCGGCTCGTATTCGAGAACTCCAGGTTTGAGTTCCGGCGCGGACATTGCTCATTTTTCACGTCTCCAGCATCAAAATAACCTAATGACTCTACAATACATACGTGCACAAACACACACACACATACATTCACATATATATACATACACATTTACATACAATTCTAAATCCGGTCCCAATAACAGAAAAATATAGAAAGTATTAATTGTTTAACAATGAATATAGCGCAATCTCTTACTATTTTTTAATATGCTAAGTAATTTTGTTTTCCCTTTAAGGTTCACATTGTATTATACACTCAGTTTAAGCCTAGATAATTCTCGTTTCTGCACTTCTTTCAAAGTTCTATGTGACAGAATTTTCTTTTTTTAGGGGTAACTATTGTTTCGAAAACCTGATGTGCGGCTGAAATGCTTTTAAATGACGTAATTCAACAGATATTTTTAGCTTTTTGATATTTCTATGGAATAAAACATTAATAACGGACATATATAAAAATTGTCAAAATAAGAGCAGAAAATACTTTCAGATTACATAATAAAAACGAAATAGCTGTTTATTAGTTTATGTTGTTAAAGAAAGTTTTTGTTTTTTTGTCTTTTCGGTTGTCTGAAAGGGACAAAATAAGTGTTTAGACTGAAGATGAAATTAGAAATTTTTATTGTACTCTTAGTATCTATTTTGAAATACGAAAAATCTCATTGCTATATCAGAATACCTTTAGAGCTTTTCCTATATGAGCGATTTAGACAGTTAGGTTAGTTATAGTATGGCAAAACACTCAAGAGTTATCTGTCTAAGTGAAGGGATGGCTTCATGAAGGACTTTCGAAGGGAGATAAGTTCCTAGAAACGTTTCACGTGGGCGGGATAGCCAGAGAAACCAAATATACAGCCAGCCCATTCATTATGGATAAAAAACTCAGCCGCCGCTGAGGTGATTGAGATGAGAAATAGATCGTCATTTGAAACAATACATGAAACTAAAAGGCTTTGTAAAGGTTCAGTTGTAGAGATATTAGAATTTTTTGAAGCAGGAAACTGAAGAAATGTGCAATACCCTAGCCGAGACTCGAACCACAGACCTCTAGAGTACACGCGGAGCGTCTTGTCCACTATGCCACCAAGGCATGCTCAGAAGACGGGAGAAATACCTTATATACTCCCCCTTTTAAAGGGCGACTGGGGATTAGGGAATCCAATTGTCAAATCCTGGGGGTGGAGAATTATTATCCACCACCTATTTTATTTCGGGGACCACTGTAGGGATATAAAGTTTTTTTGAAGCAGGAAACTGAAGAAAAGTGGAATGTCCTCGCCGAGACGCGAATCTAGGACCTCTCGAATACAGGTCGAGCGTGCTGACCACTACACAACGAATGCATGCTAGGAAGGTGGGAGAAATATCTTAGTGTGCTGACCACTACACCGCGAAGGCATGCGAAGAAGGCGGGAGAAATACCTTATAGTATTAGTATTTTACATCTTTATCCATAAAAATAAAATTGCTCTTCATGATTCTTAAGCGGATTGCGGGATGCTTGATTCAGCCGAAAACTGAACTTGAGAGGAAAAGAAATTATATTGCAACTAATCCTTTTTCAACTAAAGCATTAACATATTTAAGGACATATTTAAGATTCTATAAGAGATTTCCTCAGACTGAAGAGAAATAAAACATCTAATCAGAGAAGAGTTCTTTCCATATAAAATCTTTCAAAATATAATTGCAAAAGCAATATACCTTATTTTTTTCAGTAAAAACTTAGATCTACTGTCAATGAAAATAGAGCAAAATTACTGAAGTATTTTCGATTTGAATCGTTTGTTTTTTGAACAAAGCCGAATAAAAGAATAGTAACTCATTGAAAAGCATCAACTGAAATTTATCCTTTTAGGGCTGACCAGCGGTCGAACGTGAAAATCGCTGTATACTTATAGTTCCGACCTGAGTGCGATTCCAGGAAAATGGGCTGGTTCCATGGGTGGTTTCGTGATTTTCCCCATGTGTAACGTGTATATGAGCCTGTTTCTGTTAGAAAGTCCCTTTGTGTCTTCATCGCTGAAACAAAAATTTAAAAAGTTTTTTGAATTCATGAGCAGGGTTTGATGCCCCAGGGGTAAACGAAGCTTTTAATGTATCGTTTCTAATACATATCTATGCTGTTACTTGAGAACGTTCATCATTAACATGATATTGTCGATCACGATAATGGTTGTATATTGTGTATGTTCAAATGTTTCAGTAAAGGAGAAATTCATTTTAAGAAAATGTTCTAAAAATCAGGTAAATGAAATACTCAGAAAAACCGCCAGTGATGGAATAGGCAGTACGTAGAAAAGCGTATCAATAATCATAGGATGACTGATTATTTTTGATAGGCTGCGAGGAAATGTCACTTGCTCTCCAAGATTGGTTACACTGTGTGGTTTTACTTATTTAATTCTAAAGTTCTAACTTAGAACCCCACGAACACTAACAAGCGAATAATCGCTTAAGTGCGTGGACAAAACACTTAAAACTTAAAGAGGGTTTACAACTCTTTATTTTTGAGTATATTTACAAACAGTTCCTACTTGGAACTTTACACAAAGCCTCCACTCGGGCTTGAACTTAAAATAATAATAATTTAAACTAAAACTAGCTTAACTAAGCTATTTGAAAGGCATAACCGAAGCTATCAGAAATCTAATTAGTTGGACCCTAGGTATTAATTAAATCGGTGAAGCCAAGCAAGAGCCTAAGGTATGGCCGAGCGTAGTAACTAAGAGAGAAATTAGACAAAGGCAAACGCGCGCTAGTCAGAGAATCAGACTCTCTTTCGAAATCGGTGAAGTATCGACTTAAATAGTACTCTTTCTCATTTACATTAACTGCGTTTCTGAAATTACATTCTAGCAGGAAATTGTAAGCTGAAATTAGAATAAGATAGGAAAGATACAAAACTTAAAATAACTATTAATAAACTTAGGATAAACCTTACAACACTTATTGGAAAATTTCATGTTCCGCCACGGATGATGTGCTAAAAATGCCACTTGTGACAAACCGCCATCGGCAGAAATATCATACTACCACTTCGCCTGCATTTCGCAATCCTGAGATTTTTCCTCGCAATCCTCAAATCACGTAGTGTAAGAAGGTAATGGAAGTAATCCCCCCCCGTACCTGGCCATTTTTTCCTCAGATCGGAAAACTTTTTCTCAGCGATTGCATCGTAATAACTGGATCAACTTTTCAGGGCGTTGGCATAAACTTACAAACTTACTATGTTCTCTTTGCTCTGCTTTTGACGGTACCAAATAGCACTAGTAGAAGAAAAATGATAATCATTAAACATTTTTCAAATAATTAAAAGTTCTTTCTTTTCAACACCGACATTGTTGCATGGCGCATTGTTAATGTAGTCAAGGTTCCTAATTAGAAGCTGCTAAGCTAAGACCAAGTTCCCTTGTTCCTAAAAATTATTTTAAGACAGTTATCAAGCTGATAATTCTTCTTCCTTCCATTGAATTTACAAATGCTAGAGCCCAATGCTACTTAAGAAGATCGGCAATTAAGGGGAGAGAAGCGACTACGGTCCCTTAAACCCTAAGCCGCCTTTCCTATTAGCGTCCTCCATATTTACTGCGTTCCGCCATTCCAACAGATGGCACTATTCCCCCCGCCAGCACGCTTATTAATTCGGCACGCTAAAACTGAGGCGAGATAAAACGCTTAATTATACCCGGCCGAAACTTTCAAATGCAAACATTATAATTAACGGCAACGACCAAGCGCCTTGTTTAATCTGGCACGAAAAATTCTTCGTGTAACTCCCCTTCTCCTCCCTTTCACTGAACGGTCTCCGCTTCTTTTTCAATTCCTTTGTTTTTGTCCTTTTCCCGCTCTTTTAGGAGGCCAGGGAAACTTATCGTCTGCACGCACAACAGAATTCCCAAAAGAAATTGACAAACGTAGTTATTGTTTCTTAATGAAAGGTTGTGTTTGTTCAAGTGAATCCATATGCGAGCAAGGATAAATATTAAAAACTGTTATTGCAGTGTACGGAAAAAGGATATTTATTTTCCTGCTAGAAAATGTTTTCTTTCTTCGTTCTTTTTGGATTTAATTTTAATTAGCTTTAACGCACAAAGCGCACTTTCGCAAGATCTTTTTTTTTTTTTAATTCTTTGCCCCCGAACGCCTTGTTACTCAGATAAAACCATGGGGTATTGTTCCGGAAAATGCCAGTGCAAGTTTGGAGTAATTTTGCAGGAGGTGTAAGAATTGTTTGAGCAAGAATCAAATGAGAATTACTCTTTTCTGCATCTTTTATTATTACTACTTTTATTTCTTTCAAGAATTTTATAGTTTTTCTCTTTCCTTAGCTAAGTATCGCGTTATGTCGTTGTCTTTTACTATAATATGAGTTCGTCATTTCAAGGGAAATAACTACAAACAATAAAAAGAACTAAATAATATCTCACATAATAACTACCGGTTTCGAAATTTTATCAGAGTTGAAAATAAATGAAATGTTCTTTTAGTTTTATATTCTTAGTTATTTCTTTTTCTTTGCAATAAACTGAATGGTTTGACAAAGAACCACTATTACAAGCTGTGCATTTTGCTCATCCTACTGGGTTTTATGATGTATAACACTACAGCGTTTTGTGCAAAACAACCTAACAAACACATTTTAAAAAACTTAAATTTCTGAATATTATTAAAACACATCGAATGAGTTGTCCTATCGATGAACTAGAATAATTAAATACAAAATCTGAAAGGTTTCGTATTTTAAATTATGCCCAAAGGGGCGTGTTACATTTATTTATTAAATATCATGTTCTTCGCACTTAAACCATAAAATTCAGTTCAAGAGCAATATCGCAAAATAATTTTAAAATAAGCATATCTTGACAATTTCCGATACACAGTCTCACGCGCTGCAGATAAAAAAGTCTTTTCTGTACAACGTTGCCATTGCTCGCTTTGAAATCGTGGAATTTGTTAATCCAAAATTCGTTAACGTTTTAAAAATAAGAAATCGATAATAAAACAAATTCCAAATTTCAAATTTGGGCTTCCAGTTACCCATATTCGCAGCAGGATTACGTTATTCAAAATTCGATGGCTCTAGGTATAGTTCGACTGCCTCATCCGCGACCATGAGCACAAACACGCATGCGCTATTCGGACCGAATTATTCTCAAAAGAGGGGGAAGGATGGAGACTTTCTTTCCTTCCATTCTGTCTTTCCGGAGAAGAGAAGACTTTCACGTGACCTTTCTCGTCGCAGCAAGCAATAACGGAACGTCGAGGCAAGCAATAACTTTTGGAAGAGTCCATATACTTTGGCAGAACGCCAGCCAGGGTTGCGTTTGAGACGGTCGAACTATACCGTCGTTTATCACAATGCGAGAAACATACATACATTTATGCAGATTCTTCATTATTTAATTTCTTTAAATATCAGAAGATCAACAGTGATATAATCCTTAAAATTAAAAGCTCAAAATCCTTAAATTAATCCTTAAAAGTAAATAATCCTTAAAGTTTAAAACAAGTAGTCAATTAGAAGTATAAAAATCAAACTAGGAATTTAAAATTAACAAACTTGCCTGAAAAAATTTTAAAACCAAATAGTTGGAAATGCAAATATTAATTGTTGGCATATAAAAAGGGTTGTCGTAAAGTGTAGTTCTTTATTTAAGGAAGTTTAGCCTTAAATTGGCGAGAAAACTGGAAAATTTCTTGGAGATAATACTTAGAGAGCAGGCTGTTACTAAAATACCGCTAAAAGCTGCTATTAGCTAGCCTATAAATTCTAAATAAAAGTAATTAAAATTAAATTAAAAAGCCCATGACTTGTGTTAAAGCTACAAATAATAAACCAATAATTCATAATAATTTATAATAAGGGAACTTTCCATATACCATTTCCAAGGAACACAAATTCAATTTAAAACCATGAATTATGAAAAGAAAAAAAAATTTTTAGTCAGTATTTTAATTAGTATTTTAAATTATTATCTAGGCCCCCTTTGCTTATGAAACATAAAAATCTGCAAAGAAAAATCTTTAATCGCAAAAATAGCAAAATCAAAAGTAAAAATTTCAAGTATTGAAAAAGTAGCTATTGTTATTGATCGCAGATTAATCGACTAATCGAGGGGAATATACTCATCTACCATCAATTAAAAGCAAATAAATTAAGAAAGATTGTTTCGTCTTACTCCCAAGTACACATCAAAATTTTTTGCGAGATCCAAATCATAATTTACAAATAATACCCAATCAAAATAAAGACATTAGTCCATTCATGCTACAAGAATCTAAATTGAATATCTGTTCCTTGGAGATGGTATATGAAAAGTTTTCTTATTATAAATTATTATGAAAAAAATAAAAGTAATTAACAATTAACAGTAAATTAAAAGTTTGTTCGTTGGAGATGGTATAGGGAAAGTTTTCTTATTATGAATTATACATTCATGTCCATAAATTAAGGATAATGCCAGCTCCGGCAAATAAAGATTCAGAAACAAAACAAACGTTACTTATTTATGAAGCCCATTTATTAAACAAAAGGTAAAGAAGAAAAAAGGAGGTACATATATCATACCATTCATTAAAACTACGATTTTTGTCCCCGGGAGCAATCACAAAAAATATCTGCCTTACAAAAACGTAACGTTACATGGTTGGTATGATGGTTAATACATTGTATGCCTCTCACACGATGAAATACGGTCTGCACACCGCTAGGCATGCTGAGTATCAAATTATCCAGCTGATGTTGGGGAAGATTACTCCACTTAGCAAGCAATGCTCTCCGATGTTATGATACGCTTGTAGGAGGTTCTTGACGGGCTGCAATTCGTCGGCCAAGCATGTCCGATACATGCTCTATTGGATTCAAATGAAGTGAAAATGCTGGCCATTCTATACGGATGATATTCTCAGATGGAAGCAATCCTTTACAATATGTGCACGATGAGGACGGGCGTTGCCATCCATAAACACAAATTCTGTGACTATGGCACCCCTAAACAAACGTACACGTTGTTCCAGAATGATGTCCCGATAAATCTGGCCTGTCATGGTTCTGATCTGAACATGTAGATCTGTTCTGGAGCCCACTGTAATTCCACCCCAAACGAGCAATCCTACTCCACCGTAAAGCTGTCGTTCAATGATGTTGTCTTGGTGGTAGCGGGAACCTGGAGTTCTCCATATGAAAGTCCGACGTGAATCAGACTGCAAGCTAAACCTGGACTCGTCGGAAAACATCACGCAAGTCCATTGTGACGTTGTCCACGATGCATGTTCTCTGCTCCAGGCCAACCCTTGGCGAGAGTAAGTTGCCGTGAGCGGAACACATCTGACAGGCCTGCGAACATATAAACCAATCTGTCCCAAACGTTTGTACACGGTCTGCCTTGAAACTGTCGTACCCATGGCCGAAGGTAGCTGACGAGACAGATCTGATGCTGAGCTCCGTCTGCTTCTTTTGGCAGTTACTGTCAAATACCAGTCGTCATTCGGCGTTGTAACTCGGAGGAGACCTGAACTGTAACATCTACTGACATTTCCGTCATTTTGGAATCGTTGCCGAAGCCTAGAGATCACGCTTTGGGCTATTGCAAAAAGTTCGGATACTTCCGTCTGAGTACGCCCACATTTCAGGCGGGCGATAATTCTACCACGTAAAAATATCACCACACGCGTCTTCTTTGTCATAACCATTCGGTTGCGGTACTAAGCGGTTTACAAAACGCTAGTGAACAATTTTACTTCTTTGCTACCATTCTTTATATACACTTCTCTTACATTCTCGTCATTGTGACATATACGGCGTCATCTGATGGCTTCTTCTAATTTGCATATTCTTCTTGAAGGTGTACTCGATAATTCTACAGGTGAAAGTTTTACTTTAGAGTTCGATTTCAGTGTGCTTCTGAATCCCCCATATTTATGGACATGAGTGTATATATATACAAAGACATCCATTCCCTTACCAGGTTTAAAAGTCCTTATTCAGCCTTTATTTTTTGCAGTCGTCCGTCATAGTCGTATACTTAAAAATACAGAAATATTTTAAGTAACAAAAATATTCATGTTTTGGCAATTTGAAATTTAAAAAAAATTAATTTTCAAGAAAAAAGGAAATCTAACTTTTAATGTGGTAACTTTAATGTAACCTTTCCTATACTTTGTATTAGGGAATGTTATATACTCGTTACACAAAAATAAAATTAAAAGAAGTTTGAGCCCCGAACGACAAAAACTGATGAGGTTATTTAGTTTCAAAAACTCGCAATTTTTTATGTCATTTTCAACTTGCTTTGGGAGATCAGTTAATTAAGTTAGAATAATTCTTGGAAATAAGTTTAAATATGTGTAATTTGATACGCCGTAAAAGGAAATCCTGTGGTGTCTACATCAGAATTTTAAAAATTATTTTTATAATGTCTTATATTTTTTAATTTTGAGAACTTACACATGCTGAAATATTTCATAAGGTGCTAGATGGCAATCCGAGTTTTCTACTTCTTTTCTCTTTATGCCTCTACGATGTGAAAATTGATGTTTTGCCTCTCGACGGTGAAAAAGAGCCTTCGATACTATGAAAATACTTTGCTGAATATGACAGTAAGTTAATCATTTAAAAGGTAAATTTATATTTATTTTACTTTTCAAAAACTTTTAATTTATACTATTAATATTGGTGAAGCCTTTTTACTTAATTACATGTTACATTTTACTTAATCCAACCCCTAAAAGTGATGGTATTCGTATTCAACTTGAAAAAATCAGATTAGTTTACTCTGGCAAAATCAAAAGCGTAGGACTATAGAGTCGTTTCAAGAAAGCTATAATGCCAGATTTCTTTATGAGGATATTATTTTGTTAATTTTAAAATGCTTATCAGGATTATTCAAGTTGAAATAAATTGTCTGAAAAAAATCACAATTTTATGTGTTTAATCACTTTTAAGGATAACACTGAAAAATCAAGTATCACAAATAAAATAATTTTCTAAAGAATTTTGCAATATATCTAATCAAATCTGCACTCTACCGATTACATTGTTTTAATTATTCTTTTGTACATTATCATCAGCTTTAAAAAGTACAAAAAAGGACAGTTCTATATTTCCAATTCTACTGGGCTGATTGACGAAATTAAGCTTGCGTTTTTCACGTTTCGAAAGCGCGTCTTAGGATGTAAATTAGATTTATTTATAGCATTGTTCTAATAGAGGTATTTTGACATAAAATCGGACTTTTTCTGAAATGATATGCCAAATGTTTTCCATATTTCGATTATATGACTCAAATTATGCCAAACTGGCAAGTTTTGTAAAACTCGCACTCGTGTATAATAGCTCTCAAACTATAATAGCATAAAAGTAGCTCTCAAACATTTAGCTCCTGTATGTTAATTGAATTAGGTACGCTGTAGATCTACCTCCTAGTGGTGCACCTGGTAACACTTTATAGCGGCTAAAAGATCTACAACTGGCATTATGTCTCCTCCTCCTCGGATTGATACTCTTCGAATGTTACAGTGAAATGCTGGCGGACTGTCCCAATCCAAGCGCCGGGAACTTTTGCATATTCTTTGTGAAAATGACATTAATGTCTTTACTATCATGGAAGCTAATTTCACTGTCGAAAGCCTAAAATACTATCCTTCTAAAGGATATTCTCTTCACATACTTACAAAATTTAGAAAAATTGCGAGTGGTATACTGATTGGTGTCAAGAAAGATTTAACAGTTGATTTTCGTACCATAAAAGAGATGCGTGTTGATGGGGATAGGAGTGAAGTCGTACATTTGGATGCCTGAAAATGTAGAGTTCATTTTAAAATTCTAGCTACATACAACCCTCCTTGTAACCATCCTGACTTTTCCTATGTTAATCATTTAAAACATTCTAATTTTTTAGGAGATTAAAATGCTCATTCTCCCATGTGTGGATATGCTGACACAAATGAAGCTGGAAGGAGAGTCCAGGACCTCTTAAACTCGACTACATTCGAACTGATGTACGATAAAAAGGATCCCCATACTTATCTGCATTATACTGCTAAAAGTACAACCCCAGATCTGTTGATGGTTACTGCGGACCTTTACAATCTCGCTAAGCGTCTTAAGGGATCCTGGATCAGGACACAGACAGGCGCTTGCAAAAGTTAAAATACCCAAAGCGGATTGGAGACCCTTTTCCCATCAGAGGTATCTTGGAATATTAAGAAAGCGAATTCGCCCCTCTTTACTGAATTGATGGAACATGGCCTTAATCATGATAAACTTGACTTTACTTTAAATCCTAATATAGAATTATCAAGCACACAATGATGTCTTGTGCTAAAAAGTCCATCTCTAGAGGAAGACAAAAGAAATATAAATACTTCTGAACAGATGAACTGACATCTCTGAAAGCTAAGAGAGACAGCCTTAGAAGAAAGGCAGAGTTGACCTCCCGATCTTGCGATGTTCAGGCTTGGAGAAAACAATCTACATACTTTAGAAAGGCCCTTGTTGCCAGTAAATGAGCCTCCTTTAATGAATTTATTTAAAACATAAATTACTAAACTGATAGGAAAAGAAAGTTTAATTTGTAGGCAGCCTAATGAATGATCCTGCTGGCTCACCTAAACAAACCTTCATAGTTAAAGATAAACCACTTTCTCCGGATTCTTCTGTAGTGAATGCACAGCATTTCTGCAGAGCATTTGCACAGCATTTCTGTAGAGCTGTAGCTGTGCAGTTTTTTGCAGAGCATTTTTATAGAGCTAATAACAGAAACACTTACGCAAAAATGCATTCGTCCAGAGTTAAGCAAAAAACTACACTTCTGCAGTCGAAATTTGAATCTTCTATTGATTCAGTTTTTGAGGCACCCATTACTCGATACGAATTAATCTATGCTTTTAGAAGCCTTTTTGTGGTAAATCACTTGGTGTAGATAGAATCCATTGTGAGTTCCTCTTCCATCTTGGTCCTAAGGCATTTGAGACTATTTGGATTTTTTTCAATCTAATTTGGAACACTGGTATTGTACGAGCTGAATGGCGGACTTCTATCATTATTCCCATACATAAGAAAGACAAAGATCGGGATAGTCTCCGTAACTATAGACCAATATCGCTTAGTAGTATTATGGGGAAGGCTACGGATAAAATAATTGTGAGAAGACTGAATTACTGCTTAGAAGCGTGCTGACTTCTTGTCGAGGAGCGGGCGGGTTTTAGAAGCCCCGGTTCTGCTAATCAACATGTTACCCTCCTGAGTTAATGTGTCAAGGACGGCCTGGATAATAGACAGGTCCTGACTGCAGTTTTTATTGACCTTAAGCCTGCCTACGACAAAGTATGGCGGGAGTGCCTCCTACTGAAACTGTCGGGCATTAGAGCAAATCTTTTTAATTGGATTAGAGTCTTCCTGTGCCAGCGCTCTTGCAGAATCAGGTAGGGCATCGCTCTATCGAAATCTAAGATCTTAAAAACAGGTCTCTCACAGGGAGCTGTTAGTAGCTGCTCCCTTTTTAGTATCTATATTAACGATTTGATTTATAAAATACCAGAGATTTCTGGCGTCAAGTGCCTCTTATACGCTGATGTTTTGGTTTTCTGGACAGTTTCTAAAAACGAAAGTGCAGTGAGAAACATAGAGACTAAACTCTCTGCTGCCTTGAATGCTTTGGAAGTTTGGTGTGATACTAATAATATGGAGGTGAACTTAAATAAATCATACTGCCTGACTTTCTCACTTATGTACCAATCTTAGGATCTTCAGCTGACGTATAATGGTACCCAAATTACCTTGTGCGATAAATTTAAATATTTGGGTGCGACGTTTGACCGCAAACTAACATGGAAGCTACATGTAGAAGACTTGTCCAAACGAGCTACGAAGAGACTCAGTGTCCTTAATCGCCTTGATGGAGCAAGGTGGGGTTGCACTAGACAAACCCTGCTCCAAACTTATCATTCGTTTATCCTTCCCTTTCTGACTTACTGCTGTGAACCACTTGTTGTGGCCGTGAAAAATGTACTCTAGAAAAAATCCAAAATCAGTGCTTACGTATTGTTAAACCACCCCGATTGACGCCATGTTTATGTTAACTGGTGATAAACCCTTAAGAACCGTAATTCAAGAGAAGTTCTCAATTCTCTGGGAAAAGATCATTAGAGCTCCAGGGTGTCTTTTACTCTGGAATGCAGTCAGTCAAGATCTGACTAGAAATCTAAAGACCCAGATGGGCTTTCTACAGAGAGTTTTTCAGATAAAAAATTCACTTGAATGAACCAGAATTACTTGTTCTACTACAAAATCCAATAAATTTTAAATCTTTCTGGATTAATCTTGATTTGGGTCAAAAGTAACCAAAAGTAATACGGATCCCTCTATTCTGAGAGCCCTCGCTTTCGAAGTATTAAACATTTTTTACCCTGGACCAGAGTGGCGTCGGATCTTTACTGATGGATCCCTCCTGTCTGATGGCCCTAACGCAGGTGCCGCAGTTCTCTCTGAATTTTGTTTGTTTTTACATCCCTGTGGGCTGTTTTTACATCCCTGCGTTCGACGGTGAAATTACTGCGATTCGCACAGCTCTGTACCAGCTGCCATGCCAGTTGGAAAAATTCTCAAGAGCTGTTTACTCATCGATTCCCGAGCCGCTCTGTTGACTATCTTTTCAAATAAAAATCCCATATCACAGGACATTGGATTGTCGACATTATCCACAAAACCCGGCTTCACTTGAGAAAACTATAGTTCTGCGGTGGGCTCCTGCCCACTGTGGGATTCCAGGTAACGAGAAAGCCGACTTCTTGGCAAAAAAGGAAGTTTTAATCATGCAGAATATTTCTCTTCCTTTGCCTTTGCATACTGTTAGGGATCTTATTAAAAGATCTTTCAAAGTACGTGCTCAGGAAGATCTCTATCGTCGTGTTTCTCACAAGGCTTGGAAGAATGCTATCCCGAAATTGTGTAATGTCCCAAGGCGTAGAACGGTCGCTGAATTCCGCCTTGCCACAGGACATGACTGCCTACAATACCATCTTCATAGATTCAAAATTGTTCCTTCTCCGATGTGCACTCTGTGCAGCCCTGGAGAGGTGATGGATGCCGCACATGTACCCCACTGTCCTGCTCTGCGCAAGACTTATCTCGCCGAGCGTTGGGAGGCAAGAGATATGTTAGATTAATGGACTTTGTTACAGCTTTTTTTTTGCATTCTGTTGCTGTATTCTATGTTCTTTGTTCTTTGCTGTAACTGCTTTGCTGCTGTTCACTCCAAATAAAATTCACCCAATGTTTATGATTTATTTTTAAATTTATATTTTTAAATAATTTTCATAAATTTTTGGGAAAGAAATTTGAATTATAACCTGTAAAATGTTTATCATCAACTTGTATTTCTAAGTATACCTGCAAAACATCAGAGCGTTTTATTCGAAATTTTCGAGGATATACGTGAATTTATATGTTGTCACGTTTCGAAATTTGGTATATTTGTTGAAATCGATAATAACATCTAATGCGGTTTACGCACTTTGCTAAAATTACTTGAAAGTATGAACGATACTTTTTTTCCGCTCGTTTACAATGAAAAAAAAAAGGAAAGGAAAATAGATTGCTATAAATTAAGAAGTTCGCCAAGTGAATTATTCTTGGCGCAAACTGAAAAAACTCCGCGAAGATAAATTTTGAAATTTCCCCATAAATGTCTCACCAAAAATTACCAAATTTAATATGTAGGCACAATTTGAGTCATAGAATCGAAATATGGAAGAACATTGGTATGCTATTTCAGAAAAAGTCCGATTTTTGTGTCAAAATACCAATGTTAGGATAATGCTATGTATAAATAATATATATCCTAAGTCGCGCTTTCGAGACATAAAAAACGCAATTTGAATTTCGTCAATTGGCCCAGTAGAATAGGAGATAAAGAACTTTCCCCCCCTTTTTTGCGCAGTGTACCTAATTGTTAAGATAAAAATTTATTGTAAATTACAGATTGTGATCAAGGCATAAAGCCTTTTCATTGTTTGACTTTATTCAAATGGTCATACATTTTTCGGTACTTTGAATTTTTTTTATCATTTTATGTTCGAAAAGGAAATAAAAAATAGTTTTTAAAATTGGAATTCGTTTTGAGTTGAGTTCTAATATGGTTTAATTTCCGTAGTAGAACGTTGGTAGAAATGGTTTAATTTCCTGAGTTAACAGCACCAGATACTATTCTCATTTAAAAATAAAAGCGAAAGTCGTACAATTTTTTTAGAGCTTTAATTATTTGATGCATATCATTTTATTCCATCTTTAAAGGCAAACTCTTCTTCTAGGTCTACCAGAATCTGTAATTTTCACATCGATTAGAAAAACTCTTCGCACAAGGCAAAATAACATAGAACTCAGTATTTCTTTGAAAAATGAAGCATGTATTTAATACTTCGAAGCATATCAAAATCAATGATTTTGATCTCATGACTTGTTCCTCCTCCCCAAAATTAAAATGGTCTTCACTCGACCGTATTACGAGAATTTCTAACAGCAAAATTTCTAGGGTAACCATTCGAACTTGTTTATAAACTTTTATTTGATTTAATTAACTTAAGTATGTATATTCTAATATTGTTGTTGTTGCTAATCCCCTTGTGGCAGGGAAGCCTATACCAAGTACAAGAGACCTTGCCGCACATGTAAATCACTGACGTCGTTCTGCTCAGCCGACAGCTGTCTCAGGGAGACGCCCATATAATCCAGTAGGGGAACGGGATAGGCAGGGAGGGAAGAGGCACACGAGGAGAAGGTCTTTTCTCCCTCCTTGAATTTCCTGCATCGAAGATGCCCGCTTCTGAATCTAGCCATGGGCACTTGGAGAGACCTAGATCTTTTACTACGAAGTGACAGGCGTGGATGCTAAGCGATAAGCCATTGGTGAACAGGAGAAATTTTCCACGCCATGTTAGATTTATTTTTGTAGTAGGAATGTATTCTAATATGAATTTAATATCTAATATCTGCTTGAAAAATAATAAAACTTTTGAATATTAGCCGTTAAAAGTCAAAACTACAAAACATTCTCCATAAACAAACCGATAGAGATGCAGAATCTTTAAATGCAGATCCGAGTCTGATTGAGTACTTTTGTTTGTTGATAATCTCCATTTCGTACAAAACTATGACAAGTTTTAACATGGAACGCTGTTTTTAAGGAAAATAAATGCGAAACATACCATATTAGAATGTCTATACATTGAAAGATAAGAATAAACGCTCACCACACCCATTGGAAACCTCTAAATTTTAAATACCATCATACACATCAAATTCATACGATTAGCTAATGTCGTTTAATTTTAGACAATTAAAATATTTGTGTTGCGAAATGGCTAGCTGAGGTAAGGTAGCTTCCCCACAAAGCGGGTTTAGGGTTGCCAGAAAATAGCAAAGAAAGACGTGGTTGCCAGATTTGGCGCCATGCAGTAGACGGAGCGAAAACGTTCTAGAACAAATTCTTACTGGCAGGTATTATCGAAGGCAGGTCAAAAGCTATATAAACCCTATTTTTACGCTAAGTAGTAGTTTATCGGGAAGAGTCTCTTGAGTCTGTTAAGTTCAGTAGAAGTACTTTGAATTCTGAGATTAGCTTGAGAGCGATCGACCGAGTCGGGAGCTGTAATTTAGTGCTTTGCGTGTAGCTGTCTTCACCGTTATAGCCTGATAGTCCGAAGGTTGTGTTGCTGATTGTTCAGCGTGTTTATCGTAGCTCTTCGACTACTGTAAACCTAACCTTCGACGACTGTAACCTTGGAACTCTTCTGTGTAATACTGACGAATAAATTGTGTTGTAATTTTCCATCAAGCGTTGTATTCAGTCACTCCAAATCCACTAACCCGTAGAACGCAACAACTTGGTGCATCGGCTAGGAACCGAACCCGAGCTACCCGCGTGTCAGGAGAGCATTCTACAACTGAACCACCGTTCTAGAATGGTCTCGCTCCGTCTAAGACATATGATTTTGTTGCCAAGTGAGGGATTTGGCGCCAAATTTGGCAACACTCCCTTTTCCCGCCACTTTCTGACAACCCTAAACTCTCTTCGCGGGAAAGCTATCTTACCACAGCTGCACTTTTCGCAACATTTGTTTAAGGTGTTTTATATGCTGATACCTATTTCTTAAATTACATATTTATTATCTGACTAAGAACTACAGTAATGAACTTAATATTCTAGAAAATTTCAGCCACACATGTTCGGTGAAAGTTAAATTCATTTAAATATTTCCATAAGTATTCTATGTGATTTGACATGCTTTAAAACAGTGTGTTTTAGCAAGTATAATAACATACCAAAAATAAAAATTTGAACTATTCAGTTGCTTACTCTTTGCAACAAGGTTATGAGTCTCCTTAGATCATTACATTTATTTGAATGAAAGGAAATACGCTTTGCTTTTTTGTATTATGGACAGGAAGAGGAAAGAACTTAATAATTTGCTGAATATCACAGTGACATACGATGCATTTTAAAAATTTTTAAGTACCGAGCCCACATTGTTACGAAATAACTCTGGCTTAATTTCTTTACTTTTGTACATAACAGTCAAATGTTTTAGACGACAGGACTTTTATAAAATCACGTTTCAGTCATTCACCCCATTAATCATCCTGTATTTGATGAACAATTCGATGTGCAGATTTCACCCATTTGAAGCAATAAAAGTCCTTAAATAACTCAATGCACATATTCCAAGCAACATTGTACCTACTTGTAACTATTCTTCCAAGTCCCATCTTGTCCTTCTTGAAGTAAGAAGTTTTTTTTTTTTTTTCCACCTACAGGGTATGTCTGGAATTTTGCAATTTCTTCCTAGACGTTAATTTAATCCTTGAAAACCAGAATAAGTCCGAAAAAAATGACAGCGTGTGGTAAGTAAACCCTATGCAATGATCATATAGTTAGCAGCCTGTGCTCTTTGTTTTAACTTTTATTTATTTTGAGGAAATATTCTAACAGAATATACTTGAAAAAGTATTTTAAATTTTTAAGAAAGTACATTCAGAATGAATTTGAAAATCCAATATTTTTTTAAAGAAAACATGTTCCAAATCTGACTAGTGTTTTTGTTGTTTATTAAAGGATGAAAATCTCAAATTATTTCCTTTCAAATCTGAATTTAAGTTTAGATGAGTTGATGTAAGAAAAATAGAAAACAGACCTTCGATGAAATATCGCAATTGGCAAGAGCTACTTCTTTCAAACCCATTGAATCTTCTTTCCCTTCCCCGAATTAATAAAATTTAAAAAATTTCTTAATTTATAATTTTCAGACTGAGAATTTTAAAAAACAACTTTGATGATAATTGGCTCTTTTTAATATAAAGCTTACAATTCATAAATTCTGTCATTTAAGTAAGGTTTTAAGCATTTACCCGCGGAATATCTCGAATCTCTGTATAGTCAGCTACATTTTAATAGAGGAGTGTTGTTGTTGTTTTGATTTGTTGAATTTGTTTTGACTTGCTTTTCTAACAGTAACATTAGAACGAGCTCGCAAAATTGTTCGTGGCAAGGAGCGCGAGATTACGCCTATCGGTGGCAAGAGCACCATACACGTGACAGTACGACTTAGCCCAGTTCCGCCCCCAAATTCTGATGGAGAGCACCGAGATGTTTTTGGGAGAGGACTTACGGATTCCCGCCTATTTAGAGTGCCCACATGCTGCACAGACACTATACATTTACAAATACCCATGTCTTCTCCGGGATTTGAATCCGGATCCTTCGGTATTGCAGTCAGCCTCGCTAATCACTATCCCAATTGGGCGGCAAAACAGGACTATTGTATTCATCTACAAAGATATAATTTCTTTAGCAAAAAAAGAGATTTTCTAATTAAGTTTTTTCTTTTCATTTCTTTCTTTTTATTTCTTTCTTTTCTTCTCTTTCTTTTTAGCCCAAAAGGAACGTTAGTCCCGAATGGGATATAAGTCTCGAAACGTCACTACGCGTTGAATTACTATAAAAGATTTATCACTTTTCAAATTGTTGCCACCATATGTTATCGTCCTGTATTATATTTAAATAAATTAAATAACGAAGAATTTGTACGAATATATTCCTCTTTCTCGCATTGTGAAAAAGTAATGGCAACCAGAACCATCAACTTTTATTTTCTCTCCAAATCGTAGTCCTCCACCCGAAGCATGGGGATCCGGAAGCCCAAATTTTGAATTTCGAATTTGTTTTATTATCTATTTCTGATTTTCTAGACCTTTAACGGATTTTTTTAACAGACTGAATGATTTAAAAGCGGACAGTGCAACACTGTACGAAAGAAGACATTCTTATCTCAAGCGCAGGAGGCTGTCTATTGATAATTCTAAAGATACGCTGTTTTTAAATATTTGGTGACTTATTTGGAAATTCATGTGGCGTTCCAAGAAAGTGGTATTTAATTAATAAAGTAAACAAACGAAACAGTAATAATAAAAAGACAAAAAAAGTTTTGTTAGCCATCTTAGTAAAAATCTAATGATCATTCTTAGAACTGAGAAAAGAATGAAAAAATAAAAAAGGGGGGAACAGAAAAATGTATTTTAACGATTAACGCTACACAAGAATTCTAAACGTATTTTATTCTGCTTTTAAAATTTCTGGAATTTTGTTGCGTAATTGTATATGGTGTAAGCGCGAAGAAAATGATGCTTAATAATAAAGCTAAAATGACGAAAAAAAATATGTGTTATTAGGCGTGAATGTTACAGTAGACTGGTCGACTGCGAGTTCAGTGAGAACTTAAGAAAATACCTTAACAAACCCTTTTGAGAGACCATTTAAATCTGAAAAACGTTCAGATTTTTTTTGAGAGTTGTTCGTACTTCAACGATCTAGTAACATTGCAATTAACTTGTAAACTAGCAGACGCAGAATAGAATAGCCGCAGAATTGTACACTTCATATAAGTGTGGAGATTATAAATTATTTCTTGGATGCTTAAAAATAAAGCTAAAATGGCAAAAAAAAAAGGGTTAGTAGGAGAGAGTGTAACAACAGATTGGTAGACTGCGGGCTCAGTGAGAGCGTAAAAAACCTCAACAAACCCTTCTGAGCGACCGTTAAAATCTGAAATCTCTCAGAATTTTTTTTTTTTGGGGTGGGGGGAGTCATGCTTCACCGATCTAACACTGTAATTACCGGTTTAACTAGCAGCGGCAGAATATGATCTTGACATGTGGTATATTTCACATAAGTGTGGTGATTATAAATTATTTCTTGTTGGCATATTTCAACTATTTTCGGAGAATAACTTAATATGCTATGATACAGTGAGAAAAGTGGAAAAATTCTGGTCTATTTTTCAAAAGAAGATGAGAATTCATATAAAGGCAAAACTGATGAGTCGTGTTAAAACACAAATCCTCAAACTCTATGCTTAGTACGAAACACAACGAGCGTAAAGAATATATTCAAGAGGAGTGGCGGCTCGTAATAAGCACTGTGGAACTGCAGCACCCCCTATTTCCACTTATTATTATTGTTAATATTTAATATAATGAGCCGTTTTTTCTTTATACTTCTACAATATATAATCCTTAAACTTAATGTCAGTAGCCATCCTCCAGTTTATAAAAAAGGTACGAAAGTCTTTGTATGGAACTGCGGGCTTCGCAGTTCCAACGGCGTGGTGTTTGGTTGATCTGCGTATGCGCACACAGAAAGCAGCACTCGAACCACCCAGCGAGAAGAGCACTGTCGCTCTTGCAGTGCCGAAATTCTGGAAACGTGATTATGTTTTACTTCGCGCGTGTGGTATTTTGTAGTTTTGCGCATGCGCTCTTAGGAAGCAGCGTACGCGGCGAGAGAAGAGCACTGTCGCTCTTGCAGTGCCGAATCTGGAGTGCCGTTTTGGAGGTGTTTCTTTTTTTTTTACTCCGCGTGTGCTGTGATTAAAAAATCATACACCATATTCGTGGTTAGATAATTTTTCAGCTATTCTATTTGATTCATTTTTTTCGGTTCTTTTATTTTAAGAAAACTTTAACCATGTCCTTGCATCCTCAAGTAATAAATTCTGTGACTGTAAGTAAACTTCAAGTGAACTTTCGTTTTCACAGCTGTCTCTTCGTGAGAAAATTACAATTAAG
The DNA here is from genome assembly GCA_000611955.2 of Stegodyphus mimosarum. Lineage (NCBI taxonomy): Eukaryota > Metazoa > Arthropoda > Arachnida > Araneae > Eresidae > Stegodyphus > Stegodyphus mimosarum. The sequence continues at coordinate 33,342 of KK120133.1, forward strand.
AAAAGAGGTCGTTCAACAACTGATATTCTAATATGTCAGCCAGACATAAGAAACAAGAATAAATATATTCGTAGTTTCAATTCTGAATGGTACCAACGGAAAAATTGGCTTTGCGGTTGTCAAGTAAAAAATGCTTTGTTTTGTTTCCCGTACTTGCTGTTTGCAGTTGATGTAACGTGTACAAAAGACGGTTTCAGAAATATAAACAAAATGAAAGGAAACACTGAAAAGCATGAGAAGGCAAAGAAGCATGTTGATAATGTAGTTTCACTGCACTTTTAGGAACCGTTAGTATTAAGGAGAAACTTAGTGAGGGATACAGACTTTCAGTCAATGAGCATAACATAAAGGTTAAAAAGCACCGTGAAATTTTGTGCAAAATAATAGACTGTATTTTCTTTTGTGGAAACTTTGAAACTTCTATACGTGGACATGATGAAAAAGACGATTCAGTAAATCCAGGGGTATTTAAAGGATTAGTAAATTTTACTTCTAAATTAGATTCAGATTTGAAGAATCACTTAGAAACTAGTGCAGTCTTCAAAGGTGTTTCTAAGACCCTTCACAATGATATACTTGACTGCCTCTTTCAAATATATCATGAGGAGATAAGGAATGAAATTAGAAAAGCTTGTAGCTTTGATGGCTGATGATACAACAGATGTTTCGGAACACATTTAAATGGTCCTTGTTCTTAAATGGTCGAATGTATTGAATGGAGAAATATTTGAACGTTTCTGGAGATTCTTTATTCCAGAAAATCAAACTGCAGATGGCATATCAAAATGTATTTTAGAACAACTGGACATAATCCTTCAGGGAAATGAACAAAAATTCATAGCTCAGACTATAAGGTATATCTCCCACATTCTTAGCGTGCCTTCGTGGTGTAATGGTCAGCACACTGAGCCGGTATTTCAGAGGTCCGCGGTTCGATCCCCGGCGAAGGCAGTGCATATTTTTCATGTCTCCTGCTACTAAATAACCTAATGTCTCTACAGTGGCGCCCGAACTAAAAGGGTTGTGGATGATGACTCTCCACACCCAGGATTTGGCGACTAGGTCCCCTAAAACCCTAGTCGCCCTTTAAAAAGGGGAGTATATAAGGTATATCTCCCACATTCTTAGCGTGCCTTCGTGGTGTAATGGTCAGCACACTGAGCCGGTATTTCAGAGGTCCGTGGTTCGATTCCCGGCGAAGGCCTTGCATATTTTTCATGACTCCTGCTTCGAAATAAACCTAATGTCTCTACAAGACATTTGATGGTGCAAATGTCATGAAAGGCAAAAAAGCTGGAGTTCAAGCAAAAATGAAACCAGTTTATACTTATGCACATTTCATTCACTGTTATGCACATCAACTTAATTTAATAATGAGAAATGCAGCAAGTATTTCACGAAACGGAAAAATACCTTTGTCTAACATTCTGGCTATTCCAACGTTCTTTTCAAGATCACCACAACGTGTGTCCATTCTAAAGAAGCATATGGCCGTTAGCATTCCATGTTCTTTCCTCCACAAGGTGGAACTTCAGCATACGGACCATAAACGCAGTTCATGAAAATTTGCAACCTTTAAAAAATTGCCTTACTTAAATTCAGTCAACATCAAATGCAGATTAAACTATTGCAGAGGCATCAGGAATTTCAAAATATCTAAATGATGATAATTTCAAGTTTTGGTTAGAGCTTTTTTATCAGATTATGCCTCATGTTGAAATAATATATAACCAAATGCAATCCAGAGAAATTAGCGTGTTTAAAGTTAATGAATATATCACAAATTTCAAAACTGCTATTTTAGAATTAAGAAACTCTAAGTACTGTGAGAATTCTTCAAAGACATTGATGGCAGAAGCTAAGGAAATATGTGACTTTATATGTATTGATATAATGGAAAGACATTCTTCCACTAAACACTTTGAAGCTGCTAAATTGTTCAAGCTTCGCTAGTTTTAGGAAAGAACATCCTGCAGAATGACTGACAAAGAAAAGTTTGAAACTGAACTAAAAGTATTTTATTGTAGGTCTGATATTCATGAATACTGCAAATTAATTGAGCTACTGAAATTTATCTTGGAAAATAATCCAGATGATGTTCTTAGTGAAATTACGAAACTGATAAAAATTCTCTTGACAGTTCCATCAGACGCAAAACGCTGCTTTTTAACATTGAAAAGAATAAAACCTTTTCTAAGAAGTACTATGAATTCGGAGAGACTAAATGCGCTTGCAATGCTTTCAAGAGAGAAAAATTTCCTCAATTGTCATCCAGAGATCAAGGAGAAAATTATTGATCTTTTCGCGCAAATTAAAACAAGAAGAATGGATTTCATTTTTAAATGAACAGATAAAGATTTGACTGCAACAATTTAGGTTAAAGTAATAAAGAAGTGCTTAATTTTTCTCTTGTAAGATTTCATGGAAGTTTCAAAATAAATTTTGTTTTTATACATGTTTGTTTCCATTTACACAATTTTAAAACAAAAGTTAAAATGTTTTGTAACAGCACCCCCACTAATTTTAGCTACGAGCCGCCACTGTTCAAGAGTTCGGGTCATAATCAGGAAAGAATTCGGTATATTCGGGTCTAAAATGTAAGAGAATAAAAAGAAGCACAGTATGTATGAATTAAAAAATAGTACGTAGTTCCAAATCAGAAAACTCAGTAGAAGAAACTTTTTTTCCTAGACAAATTATATCAAAGTCATTGAATAAGTATTAATGCGATTCCAATCATTTAAAATACACTCTGTAACAATAAAAAAAAATTGTCGCACGAAGAAGGAATCATCCGATTGCTTTCAAATTTGGCATGCGTAAATGTTCTTACCAAATATGCAAATGTTTAAAACTTGGTGTCCAATGAATGAATAGTGCGATCTCAATCGCATCGGAACTGCGCATCCAGTAGGTGTATATAAGGAGTTGTTCTTGAACTGTTGTTAATAATTTCTGTTGCGTTGCGAATTAGGATACCTTTCAACGACTGAAAAAATGGTTCGCCGAAGGATTCGAGCTCATTAAGAGCAAATGCTAGAGTTTGAAAGAGGTTGTATCATTTGATTGAAAGAGGCAGGTTGTGCAAATCGGAGAATCGCTCGTCATATGAGTCGAAGCGATGCGGCGATTAGAGGACGCTGGCAAGAATGGGTGGACAGTGACAGATTTCAGCGTCATGATGGTAGCTATCGACCTAGACCCACAACAGATCTGGAGGACCGAGTGATTGTCAGATCAGCTGTCACAGCGCCTGATTCATCGCTATCCGCCATCAGACGTGCGACTCGCAGACGAGTGTCCACGATGACCATTCACAAACGGCTGATAGAGCGAAATCTGTGCTCGTAACGACTGAAACCTGCACACTGTCGAGCCAGATTACAGTGGTGCTTGGCCCGATCAGGTTGTAATGATGCTGACTGGTGACATATAGTCTTTAGCGACGTATCCCGCTTCCAGCTGTGTCGTAACGATCATCGAAGACGTGTCTGGAGACGCCAAAGCAACCTGTCGATCTTGCTTTCCTTATTGCAAGCCATATAGGCCCTCAGCCAGGAGTTATGATCTGGGCTGCCATTTCCCTTAATATCCGGTCCTCTTTGGTCGTCATTAGAGGCACACGTACAGCACAGCGATACGTCGACGGCACTCTGAGAGTTGTTTCTGCTACTGTTCCTTTTGTAATACCCTGGCATTATTTTTAAGCAAGACAACGCCAGACCACATACGGCACGTATTGCTATGAGCTATCTTACAGCTTGTCAAACACTTCCTTGGCCAGCTAGATCGCCAGATCTATCTCCCGTCGAGCCTGTGTGGGATATGATGGAAAGGCGACTGCATCTACCAGGGAATGTTGATGCCCGACAACTGGAGCACATTTAGCAAGAAATACCGCAGGACACCCTCCGGGAGCTTTATCAATCTATGCCACGCCGTGTGGCAGCTTGCATCCAGGTTAGAGGTGGGTCAACACCTTCTTGAGCTTTGTAACTATGTCACTCTAAAATAAATCATTCAATTGTTCTGAAATTTCAAACATTTTCTGTTCTGTACATAATCTTCCTCTCTACCAATTTTTGTCTCCATCGGACAACTGCTTCTTGGTGCTTCGATTTTTTTTGTTTGTTATAGAGTATATTTCTTAAGTGATTTTTAAGTTGATACATAACACGTGCACAGAACAAGGGAAACCGTTCAATATCTCCTCTTCTATTTCGACATTCTGCAAGCTTTAAATTGAATTCTTCAAGTTTAGAATTAAGCTAATTTATTAGCTTTTTATATGTAGCTCTCTCTAACACGTGTGAGAAAAAAATTAGATTGTTCTCAAATCAAAACCAGACATTTTTTTCATTTACTCCTCATTTTGTGCCTAATATAAACTTTTGTAACATAATCGCGTTTGAATTTTGAAGATGCAAAATAATTTCACTTTATGAAATACCAGTTTAAGCTAACCTTCATTCTTTACCTAAGTGGATAAACGTATTCTACATAACTTCAGTCTGTTTAATGACTCTACGTTTTAATCATAATTTGTTTACCGTAAATGAAAATTATTGCTTCGGTTAGTTTGTACAGTTTAAAAATAATTAAGGTGTTTAAAATAAAAGTCCTAGATAAGATTTCTAAGAAAGAAATTAATTTAAAACTGCATTCATCTGAGACGCAGAAAACTTTTAAATAACAAGGATAACAGTTACTTGAATTTCTGAAGTATTTTAAGTTAAGATTTTTGAATAGTATGTAATTTCAGCGGAATCTTATTTAGGAAGTAGAGATAAGTATTTAAAATATGACTCCATTAGTATTTAAATATTTATTTATTTATCTAGTTAGTTACCAGTTAATAATATCTAAGTGCATGAAAGTAACTTATGCTGATTCAAACTCAAAGATCAAAAATGTAATAATTGTTGTTTCAAAGTTTATGAGCTTATCGTCACTATGGCAACTCGTTACTATTCGATGAATCTAATTGTTGCCACACTTTATTTATGCTTTTACGCTTGTTTCATTGTAATTTAGGAGTATGTTCAGTTAGGATTTCAAAATTTTTTTGTGCCAAAGTTATTTTCCCATTAGTTTTAAACATGGGTTACGATGTTGAAGGAAGAGAAGGAGAAGAAACTAATAATAATAATAATAATAATAATAATAATAATAATAATAATAATAATAATAATAATAATATAAGCTAATAATAAAATAATAACAACAACAATAAGTAACTTTCAGTCTCATAACTTAAAATTGCATCCTAACACCTCAAAACAGAGTTTTCCAATAAAAAATTTTAAAAATTAAAGTAAATAAATATAGCTCTCTGTTTACTTTTTTTTAAAACCTTAAGAAGTTTAGTGTATCCAGACTGCAACAGATGGCGTTACCGCCGTGTGATGTCATATGGTCGTCATGGTATCGAGAATTTTTTTTTTTTTTAATGTGTATTCGATACGGGATGTGCTTATGGTGGTTAATAGTGTAAGAAAATGCTATTGTGTTTTCTTTAGTGGAAAATATTCAAGTGTTCAGTCGTCATGTGGACGGCTTACTTCATATTAAAAGTGATACTATATTAGAGTGTTTATTTATTAGTGTTTACAGTCCATCTTTCTCGTCTTCAAGTGAAAATAAAACACTATCTGATCATATTATTCAGAACAGCCAAATTGAGGTTCATCTGAGTTAACGGCGATAACTGACTTAGCCGACCCATCTCCAAAACCAATTTTTACCTATAGGGCACCGAGTTGAAAAATCTGAACTGCCGACACAGAGGAGCTTGTCGACACACGAAACTGACTCCGTTAACTCAGATAAACCCCAGTTTGAACGGCTCTTTGATGTCTAACTAGAAACTATTCGGTACTGGTTTCCAGCTATTGGCAGTTTAGTTCATATTCCCCTTATCCGCCAAGGAAACAAGGAAATCCCAGGGTTGAGTCTTAGCTCGAACGTTGATTATTAAAATCTGATACCTCTGTAAAAACATTTAATTAGCCATTCAACTACTAATTCAGTTCATAGTCATTTCACTCATATTCTTAAATACATTCATATTCCTCATTCATTTTAAATTATTAAATTTAGTATAACCTTATTCCAAAATTCTGCTAATGTCCTGTCGATTTGACTATTGATTTGATTACACAAGCCTGCAAAATTTACATTGTGACATGTTTTTAACTTTCGTTATATTGTGTAATATTTAACGCTGAATAGGAAAATGAAGTTCATTTTCCCCATTACGTCAAGGTTTATCGGAAACCGCAATTTTCAAAATCTTTAATGTCGAAAACTTACGAAAATGTGATACTTTAAAACAAGGAAACTTCGTGTTCTCTACTTGTTACCTAGGTTATTGATATGATTTTGAGATCACTGTATTTAATTTTATCGAGAATGAATTCCAAAGCTTTGTAACGTTCTTTTAAATGAACAGAATATCCGCCTGGTATTGTACAGACATTAGGTGATTTACAAGCAAGAGAGATGAAAAACGAGCGACGCCTTCACCGGGAATCAAACCACGGACCTTTCAGTTACGCGTCACTACTACACCACAAAGGCATGCGAAGAAGGCGGGAGAAATACCTTATAGTATTAATGTATATGTATTGCCATTGTAAGGGAGGATAATTTTGAGGTTTCTTTTGGCTCAATTTCCGCTTAAAAATAAAAAATAAAAAACTAATGGAAATAAGCGAAAAATAAAAATAAAAAAAAATAAATCTGAAAGCATCCAGATTTTACACTACGCCCCAAAGAGCGTTCTTTTAACGTTTTCTGTGTTACCTTTATTTATTAAATATCATGTTCTTCGCACTTAAACTATGAAATTCAATTCAACAGCAACATCACAAAATATTTAAAAGAGCATGCCTTTAGAATTTCCGATACACAGTCTCCCGCACTGGCGATAATTTTTTTTTCTTCCGTGCAGTGTTGACATTGCTCGCTTTGAAATCGTTGAGTTTGATAATCAAAAAGTTTTACGAAATGTTAAACAGATAATGTTCGGCTGCAGGACTACGTTATTCAAAAATTGATGGCTGTAGGTGCCGTTGTTTCTTCACAATGCGAGAAACATTCATTATTTAGTTTCTCTAAATATAATACATGGCGATAATGTTTGGTGGCAACAGTTCGAAAAGTGAATCGACGCAAAATTCCGTTTTGAAACTATGGGGCTAACTCCCTTTGGATTAAAAGTGCGATAGAATACAAAATTAGGCTCATTTGTAGCAATTTCTATTAGGCTGCTATCACACATATGTTTGTTTCGGAAGAAAAACTGTTTGGAACAATTCTTTTTGGTTCTCTCACAACAGCCAATCACCACAGCTTACACTGGTGTGCAAAAATTAAGGACGAAGTCGAAAAATTAGCATATCAGCTGAGCGAAGAGGCAGAGCGGGCAGAAAGACCAATCAAGAGATTAAGTAAGGTGATGTACGGTAACACATGCGCAGATATGCAGGTAGACGTAATGGGGGAGTGTCTGAGTAGTATAAATCATGTTGTCGGTGTAAGATCAGTATTTCTGGCAAAGAGATTGCACACCGTATAGCAGTTAAAATCACACCGAGTTGCTGCCTCAGCGAGAAATGGCGAATAATCAGTCTGTTAGACGACATCTGGATGCTTTTACCCGAGGTCGAATCATTGGGAAGTTGGAGGAAGGCCGCAGTGTGACAAGTGTGGCTGCAGAGTTCGGAATTGCTCACAGCATCGTTTCACGACTTTGGAGACAATTTCAAACTACAGGAACAGCTATCCGGGGGTTTAGTAGTGGTCGTCCACGAGGAACCACACCCGCAGATGACCGGTATATTGCCTTACAGGCCAGAAGAAACAGGCGGCAGACAGCGGGAGAAATCGCTAGACACACGACACAGGCGACTGGACGACCGATATCGCGTTTTACCGTGGCCAGAAGACTGCACGGTGGTGGTCTGTTTGCACGACGCCCTGTACGGTGTGTACCTCTAACGCCTGCCCATCGGAGAAGGCGTTCTCTGTGGTGCCGGGAACACCGGAATTGGAGAGACAATGAATGGGGACGAGTACTCTTTACAGATGAGAGCAGATTTAGTCTGAGTTGCGATTCTAGACACATACACATCTGGACAGAGCGGGGAACACGCAATAACCCCTTCAACATCATCAAAAGGGACTGTTTTGGAGGTCGCGGAGTTCTCGTTCGAGCAGACATAATGCTTGGTAGCCGGACCGACCTTCATATCTCCCAAGGAGGTTCGTCACCTGGGACTGCTATTGTAACGAGGTTCTTCTTCCTTACATGCGTCTTTTCACAAGGGCTATGGGTCCTCAGTTCCTCTTCATGGACGACAACGCTCCACCTCATCGCACAGTTACTGTCGAAGAGCTGTTGGAGAGTGAAGATATTGAACACATGGATTGGTCGGCAAGGTCTCTGGATCTAAATCCCGTCAAGCATGTACGGAACTTACTAGGGAGACCCGTGGCAGCACGTAACTTATCGCCAGTAACGATTCCGAAACTGCGATTGGTGCTACAAGAGGAACGAGCAGCAGTGTCTCAACAGCTCATTAACAACCACATATCCAGCATGCACAAATGATGTGAAACCTGCCTAGCAGTCAGGGGAGATCATATCCCCTATTAAAGACCGGATGTTTCTTGCTGGACACCCATCACAGGGATGTTTCGGCCTTCAGTCGCATTGCGCTCCATGCTACGTTTTCAATAAGCTTCTTTTTATCCCTCTGATTTCTCTTTTAGTAAGTGTTGCTTACATTACTCATGTCCTTACGTGTTGGGGATCTTACGGTATTAAATGTGTTGATTTGGAAAGCTTTTGTACAAAGTTATATTGAAAAAACCGTCTCGTCCTTAATTTTTGCACACCAGTGTACTTTGGGGTTAACATGTAAAGGAGAGGTTACAGCCGTAAAACGTGGTGGTACAAAACATCGTGGAAGAAAATAAAGCAGAGAGAAAACATCGCAGTTCTAAAATATCGTGGTGCAAAATTTCGTCGTCGAAAATAAAGCGGTTAAAAAACTTCGCAGTTTAAAAACATTGTCGTCCAAAATTTCGTGGTAAAGAATAAAGTACCTACAAATCATTGCAGGACGATAACCTCGCAGACATGCGTTTTTCAGGCTTCAATAATTGTTAATGGCTATTCGCATAATGATTTATGAGAGCAAGGTGGAAAGAAGGATAATTTTTACTTTCATATTTTTTATTAACTAATAAATTTTTAAAAAACTGTAAATTTAAACAAAAGAAGAAATAGTTTTCACTATAAGAGTATCAGATTAACAAAAGTGAAGAAAATAATATCATAATTAACTTAGCAATTTATTTTTTATAGATAAGTTCATGCAGTTACTTATTTTCCTTTTTCTATTCTTTTTTAGAATATACTTTTCATGAAAAATTACCAGTAAAACTTTATAAAAAAATAATTTATTAATGAACTTTGTTAGTCACTTATGTCAGTTTAAAATTTGAGTGCTATAAGTTGCGTTAATTTTCTATGCTTAAGTTTCCATTTTACATTTTCAGCAAATATTTACCAGTTAATAAAAAATATGAAATTGAAAATTATTTTTCTTTCCATTTTGCGCTAACAAAACATTATGCAAGTTTTTAGAATTATTAACCCTCTCAGCGTTACAGCCGGCTTCTATATTTATCACACATGAAAATTTCTGCTATTTTTTAATGTATCTGATTTCGGTTTGGATTTATATTGGAAGAAAAGAAATCAAGGTACAAAATGAGAGAGTCATTTTTTAATTAAAAGCAAGAAAATAACACTTATTCATGACATTTTAAGGAACTTTGAAATTTCAGAGCTAAACCCGTGAAGCTCAGAGGGTTAAACAATCCTTAAATTTTACAATTATTAATGCCTAAAAACGCATGTCTGCGATGTTATCGTCATGCGATGATTTGTAGGTGCTTTATTTTTACTACGATATTTTCGACAGCGATGTTTTTAAACTGCGAAGTTTTTGAACCGCTTTATTTTCGACAAGATGTTTTGTACCACAATGTTTTTTGAACTGCGATGTTTTCTCTTTGCTTTATTTTCTCCCACGATGTTTTGTACCACGACGTTTTCGACTTGCGTTGTTTTCTCAACGACGTTTTCGTCCGCGGTGTTAACGGCGGACACCAAAGGAGAAACTGGTTCTCCATTACAAACAAGCTGATAGCTGATTGGTTGAAAACAACAACTTGCAAATTTTTTTAAAATAGGAAAAAACCACGAGTCTTTCTTTCAATAGCAAACCAGGCAGAAAAATTGCCCGAAACAGTTGTTCGTATGAAAGAAATGCATGTGTTATATGGGTCAACATAGCCCTTATCCTCATGAGACCCTTTAACTGTTTTGCTATAGGATTGCTTAGTAGAATCCCTTCCCCAAGAAAAAGAATAAATTATAAGAAAATCGTTTTTATCTTAAATTCTCACATATTCGCAATTTTTCGATTTTTAAGAATTTCGAAATTTGCGATTCGCAAAAAAGCTTGACTTGACGCTAAAGAATGAAGATCATTTTCTGATTGTGTGATAAAAAAATACATGAGATTCAATTACGAAATGCTAAAAAGTAAAGAAAAACACAGAAAAATCATCAAAAGTTAAAAGTAAACCAATAGCACAGCCTTTTCAAGCTTGTTTTATGGGTTGGTCGAAAGGAAGTAGTAAATATTATTTCAACTTTTGATAATTTGTTTTCAAATATTCCTTCTCCAAAACTCTGATATTGCAATAGCTTTCCCCATAACTAATTTAATCGATTGTATTCTTCCTTTTAGTAAATTAATTTATTTTCTGTATGTCTGGAACACAATATTCGTTCTTTTAAACTTTCTTTCTTAAAATCCACACATCCCTCAAACATTTATGACCTATCACTTAGATCGTACAAAATAATTGCACAGATTTGAAATAAATCTACATATGCATACTATATATGTATCTATTTTCATTGCTATTATTACTTTCTGCGAGGCATGAATAAGCTCATTATCTCTAATATGCCTATTATTCGTTAATATATTAATACATAGCGCCTAAACATAAAACTTGGCCAGTCTAAAAGATATTTTTGCAACCCAAAACATCCATAAACACATGCTGGTCTTGGCATGAATACTCCATTTGGTAATAAATACTACAGTGTTTTCTGCGCTGGTCTAAAATTATGACCACAAGGAAAATCGATGCTGCGAATCATTGTGTGGCCTAATTCGGAAAAGTGAAGGCAAAATGGTGATACAGTGCCGTTTCAGCTCATTCAGGAAGACTGAAGCCCCAGAGGGTTGTGATATAATAACATTACACATGACGTAGTATCCTGTCAGAGAGAATGCATATAATGCAATGATGCGTGGACCTAATTTAGAAGTTTTGAAAGCCTGATAGTAAACAGTGCATCTGATATCCATAAAGATCTCACGTATTAGAAAATATAACATATTGATGGAAAATACATTGGTCATCAAAATTACAGGATAATGACAGAAATAAAACGTAACAGATATTTAATGAGAAATTATTAAGAGGAATTGGTACAAAAGCATTAGTTAACGTAAATTACAGTACTTGGCAGTTGATTATATTAGCAAATTATTGAAATTAAAACCAAATTTATAGAAACCGGAAAATGGTGGAAAAATTAAGTCACCTCTTGTGGGGAAAGGTTTTCTTTAATTTGATGTATAGTCGCCTCGGACAGATATGCATACCTCACATCTTGATTTCATAGACTTTACCAAAGTGTTGATCAGGTCTTGTGGAATTACATGCCGCTCTTCTAAAAGTGCACTTTTCACCTTCTGGAGGATCCGGGGATAAATCTGGCGCACTGAAATTCGGCACTCTAAGGTATCTAATCTAAGAAAATAAGCCGTACCGCCAAAATTGGCACAACCGGCAATTTAATAGAAACAAACTAAAAGATAACTGGATAAACACTACAACAGAATAAGGACAACTTGTCCGAAACCTCATCCTCCGCTGGAGATGTGTCGGCGCCGCCAACGGGTCATCTCGACCTTCATTCAGAATAGAAACTACTTATTTCTTAACATAAAGCGACTAAATTGAACTAAATACAACTTCTAACCTAAACAACAATTATAAAATACAAATATTGCCTAGCTTAACGAACAATAAGCATTTACAATTTTCAGTAAATTATACATTGTATATATACAAATTACATTATAATTTATGCAATTCAACTTAAAAATCTAAGCAATTAAACAAAAGGATCGAAATATACATAATTATTCAAATTGGTAATAATTTTCATAAGTCCTAATTTAGCTTTATTATTACTATACAGATATTTTTTATTATTTATAGATATATTTCGAAAATATTCTCCTCTAATTTCCTTCGTTAAGGCACAGTCCCATATGTAATGTCCATTAGATGCTCCAGATGCATCCTGACCACATCGGCAATGAATATATTTCCTATGAAACCTTTTTAGATATTCTGGAAATTAGCCATGTCCTGTTATTAATTTATTTAGCAATCTATTGCAACTTAATCTTTGCTTTTTGACAACAGGAAATATTTTATAAACCTTTCGTCCAGTTTTGTCATAATGCCATCTTTGTTGCCATGTGTGAAGAATCTTGTCATGTAGTACACTCTTAATATAATTAAGAGATAAAGGAACCGTGATACTCTAAGGTATCCCATATATGCTCATTTGGGTTCAAGTCGGGTGAGTAAGGTGGCTAATCCATTCGGGTGGCATCTTCTATTTGCAAGTTTTCAGACACCACATATACTTGATGAAGCTGATCATTGTCACTGATTAGCAAAACCTCTTGGCCAACAGCACCCCGAAACAATATAACTTAGGGTTTCAATACATCTTCCGCATATCTCCGAGCGGTTACAGAACCTCCTTGAAGGCATTGTCATCCAGTAGCAAAACCTCTTGGCCAACAGCCCCCCTAAAGAATCTGACTTAGGGTTCCAATACACCGTCCACGTATCTCCGAACGGTTAGAGAACCTCCTTGAAAGCATTGTCATCCATTAGCAAAACCTCTTGGCCAACAGCATTCCTAAACAATCTAACTTAGGGCTCTAATACACGGTCCACATATCTCCGAGCGTTTACAGAAACTCTTTGAAAGATATCAAGCTCGATGCGACCATTTATTTTTGACTCCTTCCCAAATCATTAAAAACGAGGTCACGGAAACAAGATATTTCACGAATCAGGAAAGGCAAGGTGGATGTTCCTTCCTTTTTTCCAGATCAAAACACATCTATAATCACTGCTCAGAGTATATCTGGACTCCTCCGTAAACAATACTCGGGCCTTGTCGTTTCGAATTCATTGAACATTTCGACGGCCCCAATTTAAACGGGCGCTTCTGGAAGTTGGAGTGAGATAGACACAAACCATTGGTTATCTCGCCCAACCTTGGTCAAGCCTTCTTGCAGCAGTAGAAGAGCTAATTCTAGTTACTGTGGCTGCCTGAAGGCCTAAACCGAATCTCTTGTAGTCATTTCGCAATTTCATCGAGCCGACAACGACAGAAAAAGGTCTTCTGATGTAATTGTTGCTCTTGCTCGTCCTTGATCAGGCCTTATCCGGTGTTTAAAAGGTGGCTTCGAGCTCTTCACATGATACTTTGAGGGATATTCAAATCTTGAGCGACCTCCATTTGTGTTTGACCTCTCTTGATTCTACCAATCATTCGCCACTTTCGACCTTCACTTAAATGATGCCTTTGAGCAATATCTACTGGATACAGATCACTCTAAGAAATTACATTCACTTTAAACAATACTACAGACCGGAATTTCAACGTCATTCCAATACGCACCACACTGTCAATCAAATAATTTACATATTTTTGGCTCTAACGTAGGCAAGGAAGCGAAATTTTGTGTTCAGTTGTATTTAATTAACGTAAGTAATTACATCACTGGGTAGTGGTTGTGAAAATTAATTTTGTGACCATATGTTTTCTCATTAGCCTTTAGTTTTGATGATCAGTGTAAGTACATGCCCAGTGCGAGATATTGTGACAAAAGGAATCCGCATGTGATTTTGCACATCCTGGCATAGAAGTAAAAAAATTACTTTCGATCACTTCTACATATATCAGATTAAAAATTAACATTATGTGACATTTCTTGCAGCTTTGCTTTATCCCTATTCCACATTATCAGCTAATATCAAACAATATAATCTAACTTTTAAAGACATACTGATTAATAACAAACAATACACAATACATCGATTATCCTGACTGTTGAATAAAATTTATGATACACATTGTCAAAGTTAAATATAATTAAATATACACTACACGGTTTTAATTTACTCAATCCCCCGAACTATTTTCGTAAATAAACAGGAGTTTATCTAAAGTAACAGAGGAAAGGTTTAGTAAAACTATATTTTAGTATAAATAAATGTTTAACAAGCACTAGCCTTTGCTACTTAACGGAGTTTCACAGACTGAAAATAACGAAATAGCTACAAAACACAATCTAATTTTCAACTACTTAACAATTTGGGTACGAAAAATACAGATTAGTACCATGCATTCTAAATTAGAATTCACTCATCAAGCCCATAGTTCGGCAAGTTTTGTTTTATAATCCAATGACGTACACTTGGTTATTCAGTACTAACCACTCCTAAGAAACGGTGGCCATTTAATTGGGGGGACTCACTAACAGGCGGCAATCGTTGCCTTCTATGAAGGGACGGACAGTTACAACAATGCCTTCTCCGGGATTCGAGCCCGGGCCTCTTCGGTACTGTAGTAGGCTCCCCTAACCACTATACCATCTCGGCGGCAGCTCGGCAAGATAGAAAGTTCTTCATCTCAGACTAATATGCAACACTGGGTAGTTACTACAGTTCTCATTTTAAACTATAAATTCTCTTTCTGTTTGAGCTCAAATTAATTTGCATTCTGGTCAAGGCTGACGAAAAAGTAGAAAGTAAGAAAAGATTATGCAAAAAGTTATGATATTAATGAAGCCTTTTTAAAGATTCGCACTAAGAATGCAACGGTAGCAATATCCTGACGTTATTGAGTGACATGTAAAAATTAGGTTTGCTTTCATGTTATCGGGAAAGTCATGAATCTGCAAAATTCTGTTCTTTTGGGGAAAGAAAAAATGCTTGGAAAAAATGCTAGTGTTCATATGATTTTGGAAAAACATGTCCAGCTGTGATATATGCACAATAATTCATTTATTATATATTTTTTTTTAATTTAAAGAAAGAGAAATCCTCGTGTACCACAAAGTATCATACGAGACTTACAAATCGTAAGTAAAAAAAGCAAAATGCTAAGTAATAACATCACAGTAATGCAATGAAATCAAACACAACGAAAAAAACACAAACAAAAAAGATATAACTATATAAACAAATCCCCCCCATTTGCAATGTTTAAAACAAAAGTCAACAAGTCATCAAAAGCTCGGTAGGCCGAAGGTGAAGATACAAAATCATAACATTTCGGCGGCCAATGAATTCCAATTTATTTCAATCTGCATTTCAATAGATTTCTTGTATTATCAAGCCATGGACAATGAAATAGCAAGCGGAAAACACTTCGCTGAACGCCAAGATTGCAATTACATAAATTGGAAGATGTCAGCTTAAACCGTTCGAGATAAACATTGAACTTACCATGTCCAGACAAAAACTGCGTAACCTTCAAATTGAGCAAAAAGTCCTTACTTTGCAGTCTTTCAAAAACAGTTGGGAAGAATTTTTTTGTAACAGCTCCCTTGTCAGATGATATATAATCACAATTCCATTGTTCAATCATTTTAGCTTTGAATGTCTTTTTAAAATACGATTTTAGAATATCTACGTCAACATTAATACCATCTTTAGTTGCATTCTTAGCAAGCCAATCAGCTTTCACATTTCCATAATTACCCGAGTGATAATTCTTTTATTTGAAAGTCAGTGTAGATTCATTAGGTTTATAAAAGTAGGAAACATGTAAAATGTGAAATGCCCCTGGCCAGGATTAGAACTAAAGACCTCCCAATTGCTAGTAGGACGTGCTTCCAATTAGAAAAGTTTCCTGTTTTCCGTATGGTGCGATGACATGTATGCGATTTGCAATATAAATAACGCATTCTGCATAGGGTGAAAATGACACATTGTAATAGTTTTTTTTTTATTTTTATCTTGTTAATATTGAAATATGAATCAGTAACACAGATTAAGGCTAAGAAAATAAAAGACTTGCTCATCGAAAAGTGATAAAAAGAAGAACTATTATTTGTACATATTCAGCATGCCTTGATATGTTAAAAGAAACTAAAGATTAACATTCTTTTAATTTACAGCAATATTTAAAATGTGTCGATTTGAAAAACCAAACTTTCCACCGAATTTTCCGAAATGGTATTGAAAGTTATATACTATATCTTATCATTTTGTTACGCTTACAGAATGTAGATATTCTTCTCTTTACAAAAGCTTGATTTATGCTATTTCAGTTTTACAAAGGGCATAAATTACACACCAAATTGAATTTTCGGTTTTCGAAAGGAAAACTAAAACAGAGGGAAAGAAAGAGGGAAGAGAGAAAGGAAGGAATAGTGAAAATGTTATTCAAAAGTGAAAATATGGTTCGAAGGCTGTTTCATGAAATGATTATAGAAAAATATTAGGTTATTGCAAATGACACGGCTTTTGGATGCAGTAAGGTTTTTACTAGTTACGAAAGAAAAAAACTGAATTTATGTAAATAATTATGTCTTTTAATGCCTCCGAATTGCAATAGCTTTACAAGTTCAAACTGGAAAATTTTATGATGGCTGCAGTGGAAAATGTAATACAGCATTCTTTGAAGAAACAGGCAATGCGAGATGCCGTTAGTTTGCGAAATTTTGTTAGAGATTTCAGGCTTCAAAATGAGCCCCTGGCTATCCTCCTTCCTTAACTGATTCGACTTAATGAAAGAATTTAATCTAGACATATCCAAGGCAAACTAACTGAACAAGAAGTTTCAAAGATACTAAATGTATACTGCGAAATTGTTTCACAACACATGGCAATATTTGGAAAAGTAAAAAGCTCAACGAATAGGTGCCTTATGAATTCATTGGGGAAAACAAAGCAACGCATTGGGAGACGTGATCTTTTCTCTTAAGAGGTGAAGAAGAAACGTTTCTGCAAGGAATTAGGGCTGTAGAAGAGAAGTGGATAATTATTAAGCAATATACACTCACGTTTGTGAAAATTGCAACACCAAGAAGGAATCGCCATAATTGAATGCAATTTAATACACAGTTGAGTGGTAGTGGTACAAATAAATGATTAAATGTTCAAAGCAAACAAACAAGAACAAGAGATCAGAATCAGTATTTTGTGTGGCCACCACGCGCCGCAATGAGTGCTGCTACACGACGTGGCATGGAGTCAAACAAAGTTTGAATGTCTGACTGAGGAAGAGCATTCCATATCGTTTGTACGCGTACCCAAAGTTCGTCTGCAGACGCAACAGGACGAGGATCACGAGCAAGACGCCGACCAATGACATCCCACACATGTTCAATTGGCGACATATCCGGGGAACACGCAGGCCAAGGAAGAAGCTGTACCTGCTGCGCTGCAAAGAAGGATTTAACAATCCGAGCAGTATGAGGGCGGGCATTGTCCTGTTGAAATACAGCGCCTGGCAAGCTTTGAAGGAAGGGAACAGCTTCGGGCTGTAGAACTTCACGGATATACCGGTTGCTGTTCAGATTGCCCACAATTCGTAGCAATTGAGATCGTCTATGATATGCTATGGCGCCCCAGACCATAACTCCGGGTGTTCGTCCACTGTGGCGTTCGATAATGCACTCCGGAAGGTGGCGTTCACCGGCATAGCGTCTGACACGAATGCGGCCATCATGGTACCACAAATTAAAGCGGGATTCGTCAGAAAACACGACATGCTGCCAATCAGCACGCCAGTCTCTATGCTGATTGGCCCATTGTAGCCGCAGGCGGCGATGGTCGTGCGTTAGGGGGATCCTGTATAAAGGAGTCCGTGCGCGCAGTCCACACTGCAGCAGACGTCTACGAATTGATGAAGCACACAATGAAACACCTGTAGCTATTGACCACAGTGCTGCCAATTGTCTAGAGGAAGCTGTACGGTCCGTCCGCGCCATGCGGACCAGGTGTCTATCATCGCGAGCTGACGTCACATTTCGGGGTCCACTCCCGGATTTCCGAGTTGTCCGACACTCGTCCGTCCACTGCTTCCAAACGCGCATCACTGTGCTGCTGTTACGCTGCACACGAGAGGCTACTGCACGATACGACAATCCAGCTTCACGAAGGCCGATGATTCTCCCTCGTTCAAACTCTGTAAGTTGTTCAAATCTCGCTCTCTTTCGTCGACGAGGCATAAGTACAGATTGAGTTAACGTTTACCACTAGCAGATAACCACCGATAACCATACACGCCTCGCTACAGCCGTCTATTTATTCGGATCCATCAGCCGTTCAGAGGGCGCTGCTCAGCATACGCATGCGCTACGGATTTGCAATTCTAATCATTTGCATATCATGCGCTACTTTGCATTTCCTGAAAATTTCAGCTCACTCGCGTAAGTCCTTCATGGTGTTGCAATTTTCACAAACGTGAGTGTAAGTACGTGCTTAGGGCATCAAAGAAAAGATCTTTGGGTACTCAGGAAAAGGGCAAAAAAATTTTCCACCATCCGTTTTACCACAGAATGTTTTTTTTTGCCAATGGCGGCACTTGCCTATGACGGCATTGGCCACTACTAAGGGTAGAAGTGGTGGCCATTTTATAGTGGAGGCGCCTAACAGGCGGTCACTTATGAACGGGCAGACAATTTTACATCCATGTCTTCTCCGGGATTCGAACCCGGGCCCTTTGATATCACAGACATGCTCCCCTAACCAATATACCATATGGGCGGCCACCACAGTATGTATGGTGAAGCTAAAGCTAAACCGAGGAAGATAAAGAATGAAGAAAATACTAACGTAAATATATGTACGGGCTCCAAAGTCTTTTAAGTTATTAGGGCCTTTGAAGGTCTTAATTCAGCACTGGTTAGGACTAAAAGATACTTCAAGAAGAATTCCATTTGCCTTCAGGGAAGATGTTGTTCAGTGTATGGTGGTCTTCTGTTGGTATTATTCACTACTCATTCCATACGTGAAGCGTAATGATATAAATGAGCTTTGATATTTTTCGGATATTCGACAAATACAGACAAATTATGCTTTAAGCAAATAGCACATGTGAATAGACGCAGAATCGTATGCAAATGAAATTGCAAATGTGATATAAATTACCTTGACTTACGTTAATAATAATGTCGGTGATCATTTTTGATTAAACAGGTATTTTTCTTCTTCTGTTTTTTTTCTCTATTTCAGTCGTGTTTGAAATTGTCCATTTCATTTGTAACAACCCAGTTAAAGAGCAGATACGCTTACTGAAGTTCTGTAAGATGTTTTGATCGCCTGCCGAGAACTGCAAGAAATCAATCTTAGTACTATATATTATATATTTACATATCGAATGACTCAAAATTATTTTTATAATTTGAAGGTTAAATAACTCAGATTTTAAATAACGTAATGAATTGAAGTTTATTGCACATGAGGCGGACCCTCATAAAGATATTTGTTTGACCTAATTTCTGCACCTCTGTTTTTCATCTCAGTATGTACCTCAGTATCAGCATCGTCAGTTGCATGCAACCAGCCTGAATTTAATTGTATATAATTAATTTAAGCTCTGTATACAGTAACCTGTCATCTGTTTAGGAAGTGAATATTCGCTGAGTTCTATTAGGTTCCTAGTCTTCGTAAACACATATAGTTGTTCACGCAAACCCAAAAGTTTGACCTCTTCAGCCTTCAACCTCTCTCAGCCTTCACAAAAAGTTTAAAGATATTATGTCGAGTGAGCATGGAAGGCACGAAATGATGTAACCCCGTCTAATTTACTTATTGAAAAAAGTGCACAACTGAGGTAGAAAAAAAAACTTAACGAGTATCTGTGTGCACGAGTATGAGTGTGATTTACAATTCATTTCAATGTCGAACTCACAAGGGACTTATTAAAAGTTTAAATAGCAAAAATAATTCATAGACACACTGTATTTCAAGGTCAGAGCCATGACCAGCCAGAGCTGATGACTAATATCGAACTTTTGACATTGGAATAAGCACATGTAAGAATTAAATTATAATAATCTGAAGGATACAAGTAAACATAAAGCATAAGTAGATGGTTTTTCATTCTGTTTATCTTACATTCTAATATACAGGATCCCATTGTCAAACCTATCATGAAACCTATCACACCCTCATTTCTCCCACCATCTCTAAGCTTTCCAATGAGATAACTGGGCTACCAATTTTGCAAGGTAAAACACCGCTACATATTTGCTATTTCTGGTCTTTGTTTACACGACCTGGGCATTTATTATATCAATTTTAATCTAATGTGGTATAATTATTTAATACTTCTTTTTATCCTGAAGAATTCTCATAGAATTTGCCTGTGTAAATGAATGATAACTGATTGTTTCCTTTACTCCAGTTTCGGAAGGATTTCATTAGATTACTGTACACAAAACATGAAAAACTGTATAAGTTGTAGAGACATTAAATTTTGAAAGTAGGACAGATGAAAAATGAGCAATGCCCTCATCGGGACCTGAACCACGGACCTCTCGAATACGCGCCGAGAGTGCTGACCATGAAGGCATGCCAAGAAGGCGAGAGAAATATCTTATATACTTCCAATTTTAAAGTGCGACTGAGCATTAGGGGACCCAATCGCCAAATCCCGGTGATGGAGAATCATCATCCACCACCGTTTTTAGTTCAGGGCCCAACTGTAGAGACATTAGGTATTTTTTAAAAGCAGAAGAGATGAAAAGTGAGCAATGCCCTCACCGGGACGCGAACCACGGACATCTCGGTTACACGCCGAGTGTGCTGACAACTACACTCCGAAGGCATGACAAGAAGGCGAGAGAAACACCTTATAATGTGATAAATTATGATATTATGTTAAAAATGATGAAATGTTAATTTAAATAAAATATTCAAAATCATACAATATTAATATTTACAATAGCTCATTTTAAAGCCTATTGGTACTGAAGTGGGAAAGTGGAAATCTTAAAATAAGGCAAAATTCAACCTGAGATTAATGTAGAGTTTTGTAGAAAAACTATGAATTTCAAAGCAGGAAAGAACTAAACATTCTTCTTCAAAGAAAAGTAATATTCTCTTCTGTGAACAGAAATACGTCACTTAATACGACAACTAAAATAAATAATCAAAGAAAAAGGGAAACAACGATCAGGAAACTACCAGTAGAGAAAACATAAAACAAAGAAATGGAGAATCTTTACCATGTAGATTTAATATTTCTGCAAATGTTAAAACACATATGATTGTTTTTAGCATCATATTTGCTTTTAGAAAGATACAGTCTGCTTTAAAGTTATCCTTTGGAATACAAATAAGAACAGCGTATGTATATGCATACGTATATGTTGTGAGAATTTAGATTATATTTTAACTAACAAGTGAGCTTTTTAATTTGCCTCTTTTCTGTCACTTCTGACTTATTCACGCAGCTCGTTTCTTCCAGATGGTTATGTAGCCGTTTTTAGAGGAGAATAGGAGTAGGGATATAAGCAGGTTATCTGGAACGGAGATGTTGTCTGATGTCTGAGCCTGGCTGAAGTTGGCTGCTACCTGAAGAACATCTGTTCGGGTCTGAGCCTAGATGTGGTGGTGCACGTTGCAGGATAGAACGGATAGAAAGCAGCAGGTGGTGATGATTGATCTTTAAATCCTGGCTAGTGTAGTCGATTCTGGGAAAATTCCTGTCAAAAACAGCATGCGGTTGAAAGCTTAGTACCTTAAAATTAGAACTGCGGTTCTTCTTAGAGTAAAACCGAGTTTTATAAAAGTCAGTTAGAATGTTATCTGTATTTTTAGGTTAATCATAATTGCAGACTCATTAAAGTTTTATGTTATTTTGTTTTTGTCTTCATGAATCTAGAAGTATCACCCCATTTCAATAACTTAGGAAAGCCAATCAGTGTCACCTTATAAGGTATCTCTCACGCCTTCTTGGTATGCCTTCGTGCGTAGTGGTTAGCACGCTTGACGCGTAATTCATAAGTTTGCAAAGTAAAGATGTCTTTTACAGTTCGATGGCCCTGTATAAAATTTATGAACCCATTTGTATTTCTAGTTGAGTTTCTTGGTCAAAAAATCGTTAAAATTTTAAAAATACGAAACAGAAAATAAAGCAAATTCGAAATTCCAGATTCGGGCTTTCAGCTGATCATATTCGGGGGGAAGCCTACGTTATTCAAAATTTGATGGGTCAGGTACCGTCGTTTATTCACAGGGGGAGAAACATATATACACTCATGCAGATACTTCACTATTTAATTTCCTTAAATACAGGGTGTTTATAAAGTCCCGCACCCATTTTGATATTTAATAACTCATAAAATAATAAAGGTAGATTAAAATTAATACCTTAAATGGTTAGATACGACTAAAAGAGTTTCATGCCCCTTGTCAATGAACTTCCACGTGTGCCTCCTTCGTCGCCAGGGAGAATATCAAGTCGATATTCCATTTCAGGCCAGGTACCGGCAAGCATGTCGGCATCCACAGAGGCTATTGCGGTTGTAATTCTGGCTTTTAGGTCATCGATGTTCGACACACTTCTCCTGTAAATGTTGTCCTTTACGAATCCTCAAAGGAAAAAGTCCAGCGGCGTTATATCAGGTGATCTGGGTGGCCAAGGAATTGGACCTCCTCGCCCAGTCCATCTTCCTGTAAAATGGCCATTCAAAGAACTACGAACGATGGTACCCCAATGAGGTGGCGCACCACCTTGTTGCAAAAAGACGTGTGGTTGAAGCTCTCCTAGTTGTGGAAATACGAAGTTTTCCAACATGTCTAAGAATACGACTGATGAGACCGTCTTTTCTGTAAAAAAGAAAGGCCCAGTGACTCGGTCATGCATTAGTCCACACCACACATTAACCTTTGGGGAATCCCTTTGTGCCTCACGGTGTTCATGAGGGTTTTCAGATTCCCATATGCGCACATTATGGCGATTAACAATGCCAGAAAGATGAAAGGATGCTTCGTCGGAGAACATTACAGAAAAGTACAGATATTTAGACTGGAAAATGAAATTATCCGAAATTAACCACACTCGCAGACGATATTTACAAAAGTAAAGATATTAAAACCTGAAAAGGAAATAAGTTATTCCATCAATAAATGCCATAAGTTTGTTTATATCTTCATTATTTTATGAGTTATTGAACATCAAAATGGGTCCGGGACTTTATAAACACCCTGTATAATGCAAGGCGATAATATGGTGGCAACAATTTGAAAAGTGATAGAACGCTTTTAGTGAGTCAATGCAAAAGGTAATTTCGAGAATAATAGCCCTTCTGGGCTATCTCACTTTTGGGATAATGAGGCATTTAAAATGGAGTAATTGTAATAATTTAGTACGCTTGAGTGATAATAACACTATTAATGTGATATTATTGTCTACGATGTGCTTTTTATACAGCTAGTTGCCTGAAATTGTGGTAAGGAAAAGGTATATTATATGTGTAAAGATTTAAATTGTTAAAGTATATTATGTTAAAAAAATAATAAAACATAATTTAATTTTTAAATTTTGGCAATACAGAGGTTTAAGTAACTTAAACGTAATTAATGGAGGCGTTAATTTTAAAACAGGTGAAATACTGGGAGGATATCTTAATTTTGAATTTTAATATTACTGAAGTTTATGAGGTGCTTTTAAATACAAATTCTTTACTTTCAAAATGATAAATGACCATATATGTCTGAGTCCGTCGTATATTGAAAATATGTGTTTTAAAGAACTAATGTTTTGCTTTATGAAAAAGGCCACAGTTCTTAATGCTGTTTAGAAAATTCTCCAAAACGGAAATACTTTTGAAACATTTCTCTTCAGCTAAAACACAAACATGTTTTTGAAAGATATTATAGTAAAAATAGCCCATAAAATCAGTCATGTGTCAACGGTTTAAAATATGTTTGTTGGAAATTCAAATATATTGAAAATTTTAGAATTCTTTTAAATAAATTACTTTTCTGAATTTCTTTCACAAGATGAAAATTTATGTACTTGCACGAAAATAGAAAAATTTCCTTTCCCTAGAATTCAATTTACTCTGATTCATTTCAATATTTCGAACATTTATTGTACTAGATTCTTAATAAAATGTAATACTCACGACCCTAAATTCTCTGTAAGAGTGATAAGGCATAAAAGAGAACATTAAATTTATTATAATTGTGAACTGAAAATATGCCTATTTACGTTATTACAAATGCACTTCATAAAGAAAAATTATGCATAAAAATTAAGTATTGAATTGAAACGGATAGTTACATTAAAACAACGTTAAGAAATTCATTAGCTGATTATGATCTTCTCAATGTTATGAAAGGTCTTTAACTGGCAATGTTTTTTAACTCGAATAAATACTCATAACTGTTATCAACTTAGATCATATGCTTTTTTATGATATGGGAGGATTTAAATTCCTCCTCTTTTATTTCATTTTGTGTTATAAGGTTAAATTCATTAACCATTTAACTGCGTGTTCTAAACTGAACTTTCTAAACTACTTTCTAAATGCACTTTCAAAAGTAAATTTTTTTAATTGCCTTAACTGAACTCTTCAGATGAATCGTCTTAGTAACTAAACATAAGTCTTAAGTAAATTTCAATGGCACAAGTTCAAAGTAAAACTTATGGAATAAGTTTATTAGGGTAATGTTATTCCATGTTATTTAAGATTATAAATTTGTTTTCTATACGTTACACTAATATGCCTTCTTATTGAAAAAAAAAATAAAAATCTGAAGGATTTCAGATTTTAACTGCCACCCAAAAGGGTTTGTTAGGGTCTTTGAAGCTCTCTCCGAGCTCGCATTCTACCAGTCTGCTGTTACACTCATTACCACTAACCACCTTTTTTGTCTTTTTAACTTTATTATTAAGTATTGTTTTCTTCGCATTTACGCCTCATCCAATTCAATAACAAAACTATAAAAATTTTAAAAGCAGTATACGTTTAGAATTCCTGATTCAGCATTAAGTATTGTCACACGTTTTTCGGTTACTTTCAGTTAATCTTTTTTCAGTTAATCATGATAGCGTTCAGCTTTCTAACGAAGATGGCTTTGCAAAACATTTTTTGTCCTTTTATTAGTAATATTTTTAGTGTTTACTTTATTTATTAACTATCATGTTCTTGGTGCTTACATCACATAAACTTCGATTTAACAGCAAAATCACAAAATATTTGAAAACAACATATCTTTAGAATTTCTGGTAGACAGTCTCAAGCGCTGGAGATAAAAAATGCTTTTTTTCTCGTACAGTGTTGATACTACTTACTTTGAAATCGTTGAGCTTGTTAACCTAAATTCCTTAAAGTTTTAAAATATGTAACAGATAATAAAACAAACTCAAAATTCGGGCTTCCAGGTGCTTCCAGTAATAATCGGAATTCAAAATTCAGGCTGCATATGTTCGGATGTAGTAATATTAATGTTCAGAATTTTATGGTGCTAAGTGTCAGTGTTTTTTCACTGCATGAGGAACAAATGTACACTTCGCAAAAAAAAAAAAAAAGTGGAAGGTTTCAGATTTTAAATTACGTCCAAAGAGGTGTTGTTTTAACAT
Organism: Stegodyphus mimosarum; assembly: GCA_000611955.2. Taxonomy (NCBI): domain Eukaryota; kingdom Metazoa; phylum Arthropoda; class Arachnida; order Araneae; family Eresidae; genus Stegodyphus; species Stegodyphus mimosarum. Next base: position 59,149 of record KK120133.1, read on the forward strand.
TTTGTGCGCTACCTGTATTTAATAAGTATCATGTTCTTTGCATTTAAACCATAAAATTCAGTTCAACAGCAATATCGCAAAATAATTTTAAATTGAGGGCATATTTAGAATTTCCAATACGCTGTCTCACGCGCTGGATATAAAAATGTTTTTTTCTATACAACATTGCCACTGCTCTCTGTGAAATCCTTGAGTTTGTTAATCAAAAATTCTTTACAGTTTTACAAAATATGAAATCGATAATAAAACAAATTCCAAATTTCAATTTTGGGCTTCCAGATGCCCATATTCGCAGTAGGATTACGTCATTCAAAATTTGATGGCTCTAGAACCATTGTTTTATCCCAATGCAAGAAACATACATACATTTATGCAGATTATTCATCATTTAATTTGCTTCTGCTTACATTACGCGGGTTTTGAACTTCTGCAAATGAAATGCTACTATAAAAATCGTTCTTTTCTGGGGCTGGATATAAATAAATATCATGTCTAGATATAATACAAAGAACCTTAATATGTTTTGCATTATTTTAGATTAAATTATTATTATAGGTATTCTATATTTTTCTGCTAAAATCTGTTGACAGCTAGTATCATTTCCGGTTTATTAATTTCAGATAACATCAAATATGTTGTTCATGTTCATATAAAAACTGAAGTACTTAAAAATGAAAAGCTTTGTATTATGTTTTAATATAGTACTTCATTAAATGCTGCTATGGGCTTAAAGTAAAGTACCGTACAATTTTACCCAAAAAAAAATCAACTTTTTATGTTACAGCGTGCTCACGGGTTCGTAATACATTGAATGCACACAGCTCTGATGATAGGTTGATAAAATTTATTTTATCAAAATGAACACATCAAAGATCTGGATTTTTCCACAAAATATTCGTATAACTTTTCACAATATCACGGGGTAATATCAGTAGCTATATTTCGAGCTATTATGGATGTTAAACACAACGCAATGCAAAGGGCAGCTAAAGAGAAAGCTATCTGGAGATATCTCAGTACACCGAACTTACACCGAGCTAACAGATAATAGCAAAACTAAGAGCGGATGCTCTCTCTGACTATATACAGTTTTCATCCAGCCGCCGAGATATTTCTAGTACTTTTTGCTTCTCGAAATTGCTGGAAGTCAGTATGAAGGTCGAGTAACGGTTGCAGGTAACATAGTAATCAATTACATCTATTCAATTACGTTGATACAGGCATGTTATGTAGAAGTGAAGGGGCCACCTAATATTTACGCTAAGTAAGTAGGTATTAGCCCTACATATTAACTAAAAAACTAACAACATTCTGGCATTATTCCTCGAATCGTGATGGAAATTGTGACTCCAGCCAACACTACAAGTATTGCCACCTTTGGCGGCATCAATGGCACTCCTACCTTTCAGCGTTAAATTAGCTCAAGTAATTGGATTACATTACATGATATATATTGCAATATAGATAGTTGTACAGGGGCATGTTTCAGGATGTTATCTAGTGTTATAGTGGGTACGGGCATCATGTGACATCATATATTGCAGTAGAAACAGGTGTGATGTTCCCACGTTACAAATCATTTTTGCAACCATGATCTGTTTATATCAGTGTTTACTGTGGTGATACAGATACCGGTTTTGTAGCCAAATTTGGCGACAAAAATTAGCCACCGAAACCGGTGGCGTAATGGCAAACCGCACATTGAGTTGATCAATGTTAACGAATTTCGCTTACCGCGCGTGCTCAATAGTGTACCGTTGGCGAGAAAATACTGGCGAATAAAGATAACAACCCTACACAAGCCTGTTCGTCATGTAGGCCTTAGCGACGCTTTACGATTGCAATACTACGGACACTTCTTTGTGCTTGTTGAACTTGCTTCTGCTTCATTTCATTTTGGTTTATTTTGTTCATAAACATTACATTTAATATCACTTATTTGTAATAATTTCTTTGGCTTTAATTCAGTATTTTAAACTAGATATATTCCTTAAGTTGTTAAAGTATTTATGAATGGAACGCATGGTAAATAATCGATTGCTTTTATTCCTCAGAAGTACAATCAATAAACAACATCATGTAACATTTCCTGTTTTGTAATCCTTCTTAAACGAAAATTTGAGGCGTTTACAATTGATATTTACACCTAAGTAATGAAGCAACGTACAACCTAACAAGTTTTTAACCCCGAACTGTCTACGTCCAGATAACAGAACATCAACCATATACCATATTTATTTTCTTTTAAAATTACGCCAAAGTCGTAATTGTGCCAAATTCTCTTCTGGGCATGCACAGTGTGCGTAATTCGTTTAACATTGTTCAACTGAATGTGCGGTCTGCCATTACGCAAGCCGTTGCCAGCTTAGCGATATCTTGCCAAATAACCGAGATATCCGTTTACTCAATGTTAAATGGACTTGTCCCTGTATTCTTATTCTTTCGGCATAGCTTATCCCTTTAGATTTTTTAGGTTACATTACACAGAAAAATACAACAATTTCACGTATAATTGCACTAAAATCATCTATCTATGTACAAAATTTGTAACAATACCAATGTAGAAAGCTTAAATACGGGAAACAGGAACGTTTTGAACATTAATATAAGATTTATGGCGAATAAAAAAACCGTAACACACATACAGCCACGCAGACAGACATTATTGCATAAATAATAAAAATGTGTCTTGGGCATCCAATTCACGTTTATTTACTGGAAACTTACTAGCGAATTTTTAGACCGGAAACACTACATTCCATACCTAATTATATAAGCTGGCCGGATTATTAATGATTATGGATTATTAATCGTCGATTATTATTAGAGGATTGATTAAATTAAATAAATTCAACAATGCAAATTAAACAGAATCCGTACATTCTACTGAGAGCCTTTCATACATCGGGAGGAAGTCCAAATAACACGTTTTTTACTTAAAATTGTTAACTATGATTTCAAAAGTTTCTTTGGCATATTTTCAGAAATGTGTGCGTTAAAAAGCCGTAATACTATGCTCATATAAAATTTTACAATTCTTGCTTCATTTTAAAGTATTTAATCAATTTACCTATTATTTTACTTAATTAATAAAGTTAGTAGTAGTTTTTTGAATAAATAGATAAATTAGAACTATCCTGAAGAAAAATTTCTTTTGGTGAATATTAAAAATTGAGAATAATAGAAATTCTTTTTTCCTTAAATTTATTAAAATAAAACATTCCATTTCTTGGAAATATTTTAATGAAATATAATATTTCTGTAATGGCTGCCGTTCTCTGATTTCATCAGTTTTCTCTTCTTATTTCAATAATAAAATGAGTTGACACTTTCTATGCCAGTTTCCGTACTAAAATTTATTCTTCTCCTAGTTTATATATTCAGATTCCCTTTTAAAGTAAAACGCACTCATATCTCATTTCATTTTAAGGCTGGCGAATCCTCTTACTGCTTCTAATATGTACATCAACCCTCATTTAATTGCTAATTTTACGATTAAAGCACATGTGTTCCCTTCAAACCAGGCTGCAGTTTGCTTCGCTGATATCAGCATAATTTAATTAATTACAAGATTCTCTTCTCCTCTTTTCCCGTATAGAATATTCTAAATTCGTTAAGATGTCCAAAGTATTCTGCTATAATTAAGCACAGAATAGCCTTGTCGGATTCTAATTTAAATTGCAATTTACCTAACTCTGTTCAAAATTTCCAAGCGGTCAACCCGAAATTTATTTACCACCTTTAAAGCTGCAACTTAAATATGCATGCACACTCATTAAATTAACTGTAACCGTAATTCTTGAGCTGATGACCAAGCCAGTGATAAAGATACTAATGCCTCTGAACCTTTGCCTCTGTTGAAACTCCAACAAGCAGCGATTTATCATCCTGCGCCTGCAGGAATTTGATACTTCCGAAATTAATGACTATTGTTTACGAGGTAAGATTTATTATTTGGAAAAGCATTTTGTATCTAATAATTTGACGTGTGAACAAAGATCATTTCTCAAGATAGCCAACATGAAAATTTTTTAAACAATAAATTACAGGCTTTGATCGATTTCAGTGAAGTATAACTTTGCGCAAAGATCAGAGTCTAGATTGCTGAATTTAACAGAAAGGAATTTCAGACGCTCATTTGAAATTCCGTTTTTGATATTCTCACCAAAATTTTGAAAGAAAATTAAGCGTCAATTAAGTTCATTAATAGTCTTCTAAAAAAACGTCTGGAGTAGTCTAAACCCTGTAAAGTTTATAAAAGTATGAATTTTTCATCTGAAAGCCAAATAAAGAAGGATGTTTGAGAAAGTTATATAGGTTTAATTTTGATTTATTTTTTCTCTTAGTTCCTTTGTTTTGCTGTCATTAGCCATAAGGTCTCCTATTTTCAAGTCGTCATGATAAGCTGAAGACATTTACTTTTCTAGCATTTGTCCTTTACTTCCTTTTCTTACTTTTCTTTGCATTTTCTCTCAGATTAAATTTGTAATTTTGTAAATTGTTTTTAAATAACATCAAGTTCACCACTTGACATTTTTAGGCACGTTTTACGTTAGCTTTTTAAATGCAAAATATATGTCTACCATTTGAGTCTCTGGCGATTTTTAAAGTATATTTAATATTTGGAAATTTGTATATTAATTATAATGTTCTCGTTTTCCTTTCTGTTTTTAATTTATAACATCTATTCTTTTCACTGAAATTTTCTTGCATTCTTTTATTTTTGGGTTTTAATTTTGAAGCGTTTTATGTTTTTTTAACTGAGAATAATTCTTTGTCTTCTGTTTAGTTTGCATTTCAGGTGTCAATATTTTTTTGGAATTAATGTTTCTACCGAACTCCGAAATTCTTTGCATTGTAGCATTAATTCACCTTTTGGGAGACAGCTTTCTTGACTATGATTTTTAGTTTCGCCAAAGAGGCCAAACTGGCAACCCTTGAGCGTCTCAGATTTTAAGGGTTTTTCATTGCTTCGAACTTATATTTGAAAGGATGTTCTCATACACCTTCCTGTTAAAACATTTTTGCTTATTTGCTGTATTATTTTAGATTTTAAACGTTTTCACTGAAGCTTTAATTCATGTACATATTTCGGGTAAGGTTTCCTTTTGGGAAAGTTCATTTTGATTTTAAAAACATTTTTCATTAATGTTTTTATTCGTATTTTTGCTCTTTTTCTTGCTTTGCGGAGGGCTGGAATTTTCGACTGAATTATTAAAATTAAAAAATATACAGGAATGGTTCATCAGCTGATTCTGGATCAGAAAAGCAAGAATTATTTTCTGGAAGAGGAATTGTAATTAATTTCAACGTACCTCCTCCTGACGACGTCATGTTGGAGTTGACCGAATTCCTCTTCTTTCATTTTCTTTTTTACTTTCTTTGTTTTTGATTTTTCTTGTGATGGTTTATTTCAATTTTCTCTTTACATGGACATAGTTCTAATTCTACATTTATAGGAATCTTTTGAAATTTATTTATTTGAATTTAGTTTTTTGGTCTTTGTAAAAAATTAGTTCTAAATTTCTTTCTTTGTTTTTTTAACTGATCGATTTTCTTTCAATCAATTACATGTTTTATTTATAAAATTCTTGTATATATATAAACCAATAATTCATAACAGAAAACTTACACAAATTCAATTAAAGTCTCGAAGTCTTGAGTCTATTAGTCTCGAAACGGGATTTTGCGTCGTCCACTAGAAAACGGCGAATCTATTTTCAACTTAAAGCCACCAAATATTACCTCCCTATATTATTTTAAAAGAAACTAAATAAAGGAGAATGTGCACGAATGTAAGCATGTTTTTTGCATTGTGAAAACCGACGTATCTAGAGATATGAAATTTTGAATAACGTAATCCTCCACACGAACATGGGAACCAGTAAGCCCGAATTTTGAATATTTTATTATCTATGTCACATTTTGTAAAACTTTAAGGAATTTTTGATTAACAAACACAACGATTTCAAAGGGAGAAATAACAGCACTGTGCAGAAAAAAAAGCATTTTTATCTCCAGCACGCGAGGCTGTCTATCGAATTCTAAAGATATGGTGTTTTTAAATATTTAGCGATATTGCTCTTGAATTGAATTTTATGTGATTTAAGTGAGAAGAACATGATATTTAATAAATAAATAAAGGTAACACACAAAACATTAAAAAAGCCCTAATATGGTCGTAATATATAATCTAAAAGATTTCAGACTTGTTTTTTAGTGTGACATGGTATGTTTTGGTTACAAAAAATGTATATAAATTTTTCTCTTTGTACAACAATTTTAATCCCCCATTTTTGCATATTTAGTGCCACTTGTTATTTTTTCATTTTTGCGGTGTAAAACAAAAGCTTAAAATTATACTGTTTTTATAACTAAGTCTTCTTTTGTATATGTTATTGCTTTTATATAAAAATAAACTAAAATTTAATATCAAATTTTGAGAATATCTTAAAATGTTGTGAAAAGGATGAAATGTTTAAAATGAGAAGCATATGTCCCTTACTATAGGAAACACGACAAGTTCGACATAATTCTGAAATGTAATTAAAATCAACATTGCGGAGGATTTGTCATATGAGACATATGCTGCGAAATTTACCCCACTCCCATCTGTGGTTTGAATTTTAAGCAATTTTATATCTTTTTCATTTTACTTTGATTTACCTTTAACAAAGATAAACAAATAATTGCTTTCAGCATGTTAAATAAAGCTTTAAACTTTTATTTTATGATTTCCTGATTGCGAAAATTTTTCTTAGTAACTATTAAGTAATAATATTATGCTTCTGGGTTTTCGTGAAAGTTCGTGTCTACTCGTGTTCGTGCTATCCAAAGTAACCTGAGTGGATAATTCTGAAGTCCGTCCCGGTGTGGTTTCCGGAAAGGTTTGGCAGAGTATATAGTTTACAGGGTTTTAGGTAACGATGTGGAAATTGAATACGAGACAGTTCTCTAAGAATATCCTCCACGAAATCATCACTCCTACAGCAGACAGTCTCGCGTTCTTTAATAGATTAATCAACGATCTAGATTTTATACCCGCACCACCATCTATCAGCGAAATGAATTTTCCTGGCAAGAAAATCTTATTTAAGCAAAACGCCAAGCCAAAATAAGCCAGGTAATACATTATATGACCACTACTTTAAATATAGCAATAGAATGAAAATCATGTAATACCTTTCTACTATCGCTCTCAACATATCCCTGTAATTTAAGCACACTTTAAAAATTAATAAGATTTAATGATGCCTCGTGATTTATCTTTTCCTCCTAACCAGTCAACTCAGCGGACTCCAGTATGTTAAATTTCACGAATATGATAGGTGTTTACAACTTATCTTTATTCTCAACAATAAAAAAGTTTGCTCTTTGGTCTTTGACATTTAATTTCATCGCACTTAAATCTTCAGTTTAACAGCATTTATTTCTCTGCATTTGTTTCTCTTTCTTCGCATATCTATCTTTTAAAAAACTGTATTTTAAAACATTTTTTCAGCAAGAAACGTATGTAAAAAACATATAGATTTTTGCATTAAAAATCAACGACACGAAAATAAATATCTTAAAAGACTTCTTTTTATAGAACTATAAAGTATTTTCTCCCACCTTTCTGCATGTATTCATGGTGAAACGGTAGCACACTCGGCGCGTACTTGAGAGGTCCAGTTTGGAATCCCGGTGAGGGTATTGCGTATTTCACGGCGATTGGGTCCCCTAATTCTCACTCGTCCTTTAAGGAGACGGTGGACTTTAAAATAGCTAAAAATCAACCAAAATATTGAATTTGTTTTTTTTTACTCTCGTAATATTCCATATACGTAACTACGTCGTATGCAAAAAATCGAGTTCAAATATTCTAATTTTTAAAAAAGTTACAAGCATTTAAAATGTATAAACAACGTAAACTTTGCCCTTTAAATATTGAAGAAAATGTAAAAACAAATCTTTCAACAGATATTTTCTAATGTTATAATTTATATCTTTGCGCAAAAGAAGTGTTTATTTCTTTAAAAAAGGCTAGAAATATCAGTATTGACAACTATGAATTTAATTTTGATTATGTAAATGCTATACTCGTAGAACAGGAGGAAACAAACTACGTTTTCCCTACTCTTAGCAAAAAAAAAGTGCGATCATCGTTACGTGAACCAAAGCAAAAAGAGAAATTTACATGCTTGAAAAAACACATAAATAATAAAAAATATTATAAAGTACTGAAAGATAATGTAAATGTAACAAATGTAAGCAAAACATATAGTGCGGGTGAATTTTAAAAGTTTCATTGGATATAATGCATAAATTGTTTCTACCAATAACTTCGAATCACATACAAATTTGCGATATGTTTATTTTTGTCATATTTAATATTTTGAGATTAAAAAATAGTTAAATGATACGAAAATGTTATCTAGTGTTTAAAAATTCATATTTAAAGTTAATGAGCTGTTTCTCATGACCATATATTAAAGGTAAGTTTGAAGAAAAACTTTAAATCTGGTTTTCTCAAAACAAAGTTTTCCGCAGCTCGTATATTTTGAAAATGTTCCATGCGTCGCATTTTTAGTTAAAAATGAGTGATATTTGGAAGAAACTATCTTGTTATATGTTACCGTAGATCTGTGTATGCATTTTTGAATATGAGATTATTAAGAAGTTTAAACTTGTGATAATGTTTAACAAAAGGTGACATTTTTCCGAAAACTGGGCATAAATTCACAAACGTCCTTTTTAAAAATTTCTGATCCATCATATTCAATAACGGATATACAGAAACTTTTGTCAAGTCTTTATAACTAACTTGAAGGAAAAATTAGGAACAAATGCTGAAAATTAGAGTGCAAGGAGCATTTTAAATCTTTAATTAAAATAATTAATTATTTGTTGTAAAAATTTTTAATTTAAAATAAATTGAAATTTTGAACATATATTTTATAAACCGATGTTATAATATGTATATGTATAAAATTTCTTGTTGAAAACACAAAAGCTTAAAAAACTAATTTTTAAAGTCCGCAGTCCCCTTAAAAAAGGGGAGTGTATAAGGCTTTTCCTCTCTCATTTCTTCATGCCTCGGGGTATAACGGTAGCACACTTGGCGCGTATTCAAGAGATCCAGGTTCGAGTCCCGGAGAGGGCATTGCAAATTTTCCACATCTTCTGCTTCAAAATAACCTAATGACTCTACATAACTATCAGTAATGTATTAAAATTACCTAAAACAGTTTTTCGTACGTCCTTAAAATTTTAAACATTTCAAAAAGTAATTAAAAAATTGTGAACTTTCTTTGTAAAAGTTTTGTTCGCCTTAAACAATTTATTTTATCTTTTCATTATAAATAATGGAACTCAAGAAAACTTATGTCCCACTTAATGTGTTTACATTCCAGTCTCGACAACGAATGAGACGATCTAATGTGTCATTCGTTTAATCAGTTCAGCAATATACTTAATTACTTCAGAAATAGGCAGAACGAAGTCAGACTTTCTCAGAATTCCATACTGATTTCAGTAGACTATTATGCGTTAGGTCTGCTGCTATAAGCATTACATATTTGCTTCTCAGTTAGTGAACTTTGGAAAGCTTATTAAGGCGAAATAAAAACAGTAAGAGTTCTAATTCAATTTCACATGGTAGAGAATTATTTAGACCACTAATTGGGTTAGTTTAGTTTATGCAGCTCGTTATTCCAAAACGTGTGATTAAATTGAACATTAGTTCTAACACTAAATTTCAGTCCTAGAAAGAACAGTATGTATAGTACTGTGCAATTTTAGTATTTTTTAGAGTAAATTAATATTTTAATTTTTCTGTTAGTTCAGCTATGTTGTTAACAATAAAGAACTC
>KK120133.1:69008-81910 GCA_000611955.2 Stegodyphus mimosarum
CTATACCTTTTTAATGGGTTCCAAAGGTTTACTTAGGTTAAAGTATTTTACTGACAGTCATAATCTCTTTTTTTTAATGAATTTTTAATTTCCATAGCTAATTTGTGTCTTATCACAGTCAGGGCAGACTGGAGGTAGATAGTACCTCAGTTGCCTTGCTCTTTTTCTGTCTCTGTACATTAATATCCTTAGCTGAGTCCTTCAAATATAGTTTCAAAAATGACTTCTCTTAAGTATTATTATTTGTTTATTTACCATCAGATGAGCAGCCGCATCGCCTTTAAGACATTCAGCTTTTATGCTCAACTGATGGAATCATCTACCAACTGCTACGCCCAATTATTATACACTGCTCGACATTGAAAATGCAACACCAAGAAGGAGTGGTCAGAAATTTATGCAAATTTTAGAGTAGACGCACGTCACTGAGTTATGCGAATGATGTGAAATGCGCAGCTCTCCGACGCACGTGAAGTAAGATATAAGGGAAGGAACGTGCAGAATGGGCAATATTCGTGTCGTTATTTCCGCCAGCCGAATTATCGAAGAAAGATGGTTTTTGTCCCGGAGGATACGTGTAATAGGAGAGAATGCCATGCTGCCGTCAACAAAGGCACTTCCAGCTGAGAGACGATTTTACGAGAGTTATGGTGATCGGACGGAGAAGGGCGGGTTGGTCCTTACGTCAAATCGTAGCTGATACCCGCATGGATGCGAGAACGGTGCATCGAACATGCTTGGAACATTTCCCGTCGATTGGTTGAACGTGGTCTTCATTCACGGCTTCCGTTAAGAAGACTTCCATTGACTCCACAGCATAGATGCGAACTTTTAGAATGGTGCCGGACTGGAGCGATGTGGATGACAGAATGGCGAAACGTCGTGTTCTCAGATGAATCAAGCTTCTGTTTATCCAGTGACAGTCGCCGCATACGTGTGTGGCGTCGACGTGGAGACAGATCTAATCCGGCAGTAACTATGGAACGCTCCACCGCGCGAAAACGTCGCATAATGGTTTGGGGCGCTATTGCCTATGATTGCAGGTCACCTCTAGTTCGTATTCAAGGCACTATGACGGCCGAACAATACCTGGATAATGTACTGCGGCCGGTGGGAATCCCCTACCTTCAGGGGTTGCCTAATGCAATTTTTCAGCAGGATAACGTCCGATCACACAGTGTTCGCATCTGCCAACATGCTCTGCAAGGTACACAGATGCTTCCCTGGCCACCCTTCTCTCCTGACCTGTCACCAATCGAACATGTGTGGGATGTGATTGGACGCCGTTTGCAGACTCTGCCCCTGCCTTGCTCAGAAGACGAACTGTAGCAAATGGTTGAAATGGTGCATTGCTGTACGTGATGATCCTACGTCTATCATTTTGAAATAAACTATTTGACTATCATTTTAAAATAAAGATCACTTATTGCTGCTTCTGTCTCTATCTGTTTTCCAAATTTTATCACTTTCTGACCACTCCTTCTTGTTGTTGCATTTTCAATGTCGAGCAGTGTATATTATAGAATTTTGGGAGTTCCTTTAGGTTGCGTTACATTACTCTACCGTATATATATATATGTGTGTGTGTGTGTGTGTGTGTTAGCTTCCGTGACTGACTGGCACTGATAGTACGCAAAGCATGAAGCATTGTAACAGTTTTAAATATTGTTTTTAATCTTTTGTACAATTTAAATAGACGAACATTAATACGTATCTGAATGGCAACGTCTTAAATGCACGAAGAATAGTTTTAAATATTGTTGCTAATCGTTTCTACGATTGAAATAGACGAACATTAATATGTATCTGAATGGCAACGTTTTAAACGCATGAAGAACGTAATTATATTTTATTTGAAAATAGTTTAGAATATGTTTTCTCTTCTTGCTTGTATGCCGCCATTTTAAGCGTTAAATAAAGTTTTTCCTCTGTTCCATCAATGGAGTTTGCTTCATTTGCGAAACTAGTATCACAGTATTTAATTTAGCTTACGACTAGAATTACGCATATGCAGCTCTGAGAATGCTGTCTTAGTGCAAAACGCAACATTTAATAATGGTACGAATTTTGTATATACACTCACGTTTGTGAAAATTGCAACACCAAGAAGGAATCGTCATAATTGAATGCAATTTAATACACAGTTGAGTGGTAGTGGTACAAATAAATGATTAAATGTTCAAAGCAAACAAACAAGAACAAGAGATCAGAATCAGTATTTTGTGTGGCCACCACGCGCCGCAATAAGTGCTGCTACACGACGTGGCATGGAGTCAAACAAAGTTTGAATGTCTGACTGAGGAAGAGCATTCCATATCGTTTGTACGCGTACCCAAAGTTCGTCTGCAGACGCAACAGGACGAGGATCACGAGCAAGACGCCGACCAATGACATCCCACACATGTTCAATTGGCGACATATCCGGGGAACACGCAGGCCAAGGAAGAAGCTGTACCTGCTGCGCTGCAAAGAAGGATTTAACAATCCGAGCAGTATGAGGGCGGGCATTGTCCTGTTGAAATACAGCGCCTGGCAAGCTTTGAAGGAAGGGAACAGCTTCGGGCTGTAGAACTTCACGGATATACCGGTTGCTGTTCAGATTGCCCACAATTCGTAGCAATTGAGATCGTCTATGATATGCTATGGCGCCCCAGACCATAACTCCGGGTGTTCGTCCACTGTGGCGTTCGATAATGCACTCCGGAAGGTGGCGTTCACCGGCATAGCGTCTGACACGAATGCGGCCATCATGGTACCACAAATTAAAGCGGGATTCGTCAGAAAACACGACATGCTGCCAATCAGCACGCCAGTCTCTATGCTGATTGGCCCATTGTAGCCGCAGGCGGCGATGGTCGTGCGTTAGGGGGATCCTGTATAAAGGAGTCCGTGCGCGCAGTCCACACTGCAGCAGACGTCTACGAATTGATGAAGCACACAATGAAACACCTGTAGCTATTGACCACAGTGCTGCCAATTGTCTAGAGGAAGCTGTACGGTCCGTCCGCGCCATGCGGACCAGGTGTCTATCATCGCGAGCTGACGTCACATTTCGGGGTCCACTCCCGGATTTCCGAGTTGTCCGACACTCGTCCGTCCACTGCTTCCAAACGCGCATCACTGTGCTGCTGTTACGCTGCACACGAGAGGCTACTGCACGATACGACAATCCAGCTTCACGAAGGCCGATGATTCTCCCTCGTTCAAACTCTGTAAGTTGTTCAAATCTCGCTCTCTTTCGTCGACGAGGCATAAGTACAGATTGAGTTAACGTTTACCACTAGCAGATAACCACCGATAACCATACACGCCTCGCTACAGCCGTCTATTTATTCGGATCCACCAGCCGTTCAGAGGGCGCTGCTCAGCATACGCATGCGCTACGGATTTGCAATTCTAATCATTTGCATATCATGCGCTACTTTGCATTTCCTGAAAATTTCAGCTCACTCGCGTAAGTCCTTCATGGTGTTGCAATTTTCACAAACGTGAGTGTAGGTAGATAATTTTAGTGAAATTATATGTGAAATTGTTTATTTCTTTTGAGAAACGTAACATGAAAAATTTAAAGAAGCGGAATTTTCCAGAAAAGTAAGAATACAGGGGCGACTCTATTTAACACTGAGAAAATGGCTATCTCGTTTAATTGGGGAGATATCGCCACGTTGACAACGGTTTTAGCTACTGACTTTTGTCGCCTAATTTGGTGATAAATCGCCAAAAGTCGCCACACTTGGCAACCATTTGGCGACATTTTGGCCCTGTCCGTGTATCACCCTAATGGGTATAGTAATTGAAAAACTATAATTGATGTTCGATGTAGCTGTAACCGTCATTCGGCCCTTATATGGCTTCCAGTAATTTCGGGGGACACAAATTACTAGAAATATCTCGGCGGCCGGGTGAAAACTATATAAGATCGGAGATAGCATCTGTTCTCGGTTGTTACTTCAGCTTGAGTCCGGGTATTGAGATATCTCGTAGCTGTTTAGTTGCGATTTACATCGTGTTGTGTCTAACGTTTATAGTAGTTTTAAGTATAACTACTGATTGTATTCTTTGTTAAGAATTGTACGACTGTTTTTGCGGAAAGTTTCAGACCTCGGAAGTGTTTCTTTAATAAAATAAATTCTATCAATCTACCATCAGAGCTGTGTGCGTTCAATGTATTACGAACCCGTACGCACGCAACAATATTTATCTGTCACATTTATTGGTCTGAGAGTGGTTAAATAATTGAATGATTTAAAAGCAATAAACACGCATCTTCATTACTTCAATCTTTGTTTTACCTATTCATAACCTATTTCTTTAACAGACTTTTAAATACATTTGAGTTACAATATGTTTAGCTGATAACTTTTATAAATATCTGCAAAATTATTTTAATTAAAAATGCTAATGAGGCTATTTATTATGTACTTGGTACGAATCATTTGGTATAAACTTTGGGTTTCCTTTCTTTTGTTAGACAGTTTGAAGATTGTTTAACATTTTCTGTGTTGCTTCAAATGAAAAACAAAAGCTAATAAATTTACTCTTGCTACTTCATATAGTATTATGTACACTGCGAAAAAAAAAGGACAGTTCTATATCTCCCGTTCTACTGGGCCGATTGACGAAATTCAAATTGCGTTTTCCATGTCGCGAAAGCGCGACTTAGGATATATATTAGATTTATATATAGCTTTGTTATAATATAGGTATTTTGACACAAAATCGGACTTTTTCTGAAATAACATACCAATTTTTTTCCATATTTTATCCGATATATCCGAAATTCAAAAATTTCACAGAAAAGCATTTGAAGAAAGTATCTTTTAGGATTCTATAATCGTCAGGTCTCACAAGGGATTCTTAACGAAACAGGTTAAGAGTTTACTGGTTAAGTTAAGGAAAACCATTCTCCTGCTGCCACCCAGTATATAACAATAATATCAAAGTACCTACTAGCGCCATCTAGTAAGGAAAAGAAATACTTTTATCGGATTCCTAACAGTATACGTAGCACTATTTGTTTTTGTTTCGTGGGGTCGCTGTACATGCGTTGTAAATTAAAACCATTACAGAACTATTATCATCTAGCCCAAGTGCCAATATCCTAAAATGTAAAATACCGAGTTCGATGTTTTCTTTTATTTACTGTGCTATAGACATTTAAATGCGTTCTTCGAGTTATTCCCTTGAATTATAATTTAAAGAATAATTTTTTTCTCAAAAAATAAATAAGTGCAAAATAAATTTAAGGAAAAATGGCGGAAGTGTCCAGGCGTGAAAAAGTTTCATCTGGAACACCTGCGCATTGCTTTTTCACCCCAACACCCATATTAGTTGAACTCAAGATATATAAGTTGCTTGAAATTTTAGATTCAATTTCTTTGTTGTTTGGGAGAGGTTTGAGCTACACTGATTTGTAGGTGACTTATTCTTCCTTCCTTAGCGCCGCGATA
This sequence comes from Stegodyphus mimosarum, assembly GCA_000611955.2. Lineage (NCBI taxonomy): Eukaryota > Metazoa > Arthropoda > Arachnida > Araneae > Eresidae > Stegodyphus > Stegodyphus mimosarum. The sequence goes on from KK120133.1 coordinate 74,459, forward strand.
GCCCGGGGGGGGCCTGACCTTCTCAAGAATTTTCTTCTAGGCCTCTCGTTTCTTGGCCATGGTCTTTCAGTTAATCACTCTTAAAGGGAGGAGGTCCCCTTCCAGGCAATCGACCCATCTAAAGATGACTTATAACTATGCAAAATTCGGAAGGAATATTCGGTTCTATGTTCTAAGACGGCATGTGCTCGTCTTTTTAGATTGGATAACCAAACTAAGGTTAAACATATAAACGTTATCTACATCTAAAAGCAGATGTGCTCGTGGAAAACTTTCCTTGGAGTTATTTAAAAAGAATGGAGTTATATTTTACTAAGAAAACGAATCTCAAATCAGGCAAAATGAGTTTTATTGATGCAGATGATTTATTTCCTGTCCTAAAAATGTTTAAGTGGTCTGAGAGATCATAAACTCATAACTAGCTCTGTGAACTCTGTTGAAACATCTCCAATGTTTTTACCCCTTTCCGTCTAAACTCGTGGCCACCCAGGAAAACTTTTGTTCACACATACACCAACTGTCGAAACCATTGCCGAATGCTCGTGAATTGAAGACAGTAGAATGTCTTTTATTGAGACATTCCGAGTAAAAACAGACAATTGAGCACTGAGGGGGAACAAGGCATTCAGAGCATAGCAGAGCGCCCTAATTGTAGACATTCAAAATTTAAAAACTTTCTCTTTCAAATGGTCAGTTGTTCATTCTGTGAAAATTTTTGAAGACTACAAAATTTGACTTAGAAATGAGAAATGGTTTCATTGTTTTAAAATTACTCTGTATTGGACCTTATTTAAGTTATACACATGGAATAGCCTTTAAACATAATGCAGCTAGAGCAATGAATCGGCGAGAACACAAACTAAGTAGCTATCTATATTTTTGCAACGTTAGGCACTCTGGCACTGCTTTGCACCTTTTAGACATTTCATTTATTTATTTTCAATTCAGAATAATTTAGAAGGTATTTGAGTACTTTTCTCAGTCTATCGTTATTGAGCTTTGATATCCTTTTGTATTTTCAATTCAGCAGTGCGTCATTCAAAATATTCCTTCCAAGAAAAGTTTAAAAATGTTCTTAATTTAACTTTATTGTAAGTGAATTCTATTACGGCAATAAAAGGGGTAAATGAACTGACATTTCTGATGCCAGAAAAGTAAAGACATGTAGATTTTCTCAAACAGTGGTTGTGCATAAACTCGCTTTCTGTTTATTAAATATTAACTCATGTTTCATCAATAATTCAGTTTCGAAAGTGACATATATTGACTGTCCATCATATTCAAAAACGTAATCTGATTTTCATAGTTGTACTAAATGATCGGATATATCGGATAAAATATGGAATAAATTGATGATGATGTCAAATCGTACCTGATTCAGGTTTTTGCTAACAAAAACCAGAATTTTTTGAACGTGGGATTATGATGCTGCCTGAAAGATGGCAAAAGGTCATTGATCAAAATGGGCAATACATTACAGAATAAAGTTATTTAGTTCCATGAAAAAATTGTCTTTGATTTTCTAAAAAAAATCCGCAATTACTTAGTTGCCAACCCAATAGAATGTGATTCAAGAAAAAAAGAAAAAAAATCAAGAAATGTCAAGAAAAAAGATCATGTAAAGACAAGAAATCTCTTCTGAATCCATTTTAAATGTATTTGAAAATCCCTTTTCGAAAAAAAAAAAAAACAATCCTTCATTCTATTCGTACGTACTTATTCCACGTAAAAACATCGTTCAAATAGTCTCGAGAGCTGTTGAAATGATACCTGTTGATATATGGTACGCGAAATGTTTCGCGATTACAATATTTCATTTACTTCGTACAAATAATAAAAAGGAGAAACAGCTCTATATCTCCTGTTCTACTCGGCCGACGGACGAAATTAAACTTGCTTTTCTCATGTCTCAAAAGTGCGACATAACATATAGTATATTGGATTTGTATACAATTTTTTTCTAGTATACGTATTTTGATATAAAATCATACTTTTCTGAAATGTCACACCAATTGTTTTCATGCGTATTTCTATTCTACGAGGCAATGTTAAATAAATTTCGCAAATATTTAATAATATCCTATTTTAAATTAAACTTACTTACTTTCTTCCTTCATAATTCGAAATTAATGCTTAATTAAAATAAAATTCATACATTCTTTTAATTTTTAAATTTGTATTTTTAAGTAATTTTAGTATTTTTTTAAAATCATTTTGAATTATAACTATTAGAAATTTTGAACACCAGTTTAAAGTAGATGTATTTTTAGGCATACCTTCAAAAAAAAATTAAAATTACCTTGTACTATATAATTCTGTATCTTAACCATACGGTTCCAAGCTATTAACTTCAGATATTTTTCTAATGCAAGATATAACATTTAAAAATTAAATTTCTTGATTTTAATTATATTTCAAGTGTTTTAAGGATCAAAATAATTTTTCTCAGTTATAAACTCATTGATTTATTTTCCATTCCGTTAAATGTATTTCAAACGCTTAAAATTCGAAACGCTTTTAGACATAATTTGCCAAATATCTCACTAACGCGAGTGTTCAATTAATGCAAACATTTTTCTTTTCCTTTCAATTTTGGTTTATTGAAGTTCGATGGAAATATAAATATATGTTTCATTACATAATTAATAATTTGATACAATATTGCGTGAGCTTACACCATGTCAAACGTATAATTATGTCTTATTTACTATGTATAACTTACGTTTCGATGCTAGTTTCAAATTCCTATGCAATATAGTTTTATACTCCCGCATGAATTACATCTCATTACATAGCTATAGATTTAAACCTCACTTCTAGTGCGAAACGTCTTATTATTTTCCCCTTAAAATAAAGAATTAATAATTTAAACAAGAATGTTATTAAATATTAAATACAAACACTTCTAAGTTAGAAAGATAAAGATGTATCCAAAGAGTGTAAAATAGTTCTGAGTAAGTACAAATTTTCTGAAAGGTCACAAAAATTATTTATGCATTTAATTACTCTTCATTAATAACTTATTAATATATGCCCAAAGAGCTGCTGCATTGCTCCAACCAAGCAGGGAAGGGCTAATTGCTGGGACTGTTAGAGTTTCTAATTAGAGCAGCCCTAATTAAGATAATAACTCAAAACTTAAATTTGACTTTCTTCAAAATTAAGCAAACCGGGGACGTGTACATTTTCGAGGCTTTGTGTTGCAGGTGTGTAGGAATCTATCTCCACTGTAATAGCTCATAGGTTACTTAGAACGGAAGCTTGAGGTTATTTCCTTATTTTGAAGGGCACTGTACTAACGTATTATTCTTTTCTCAAATATATTTTTGATAAAATGCGCTGTTTCGTTCTGCAGTTTACTGCTTTTCGAAATATGCAGTTTATTATCCGAAGTTTTATATTAGGAATATGTTAAATTGGGGAAATTACCTATTCCTACAAGCATTTTACTAATAGACGCTAACTGTTTTTCCTGACATCAGTTTTTTGATACTTTTTTTTTTCTGCATGCAATAATTTCTAACGTAGGCCAGTCAGAATTTAAAACAGGAACATATGAAATAATATTTCTATAATGTCAATAATAATATATCTCTGAAGTAGGTTATCTCTGTGTTTTTTGAAGAAAAGTTATAAGGCATTTTCTTCCTCCTTTTTGCATGCCTTCGTGGTGTAACAGTTAGCACACTTGTCACGCATTCGAGAGGTCCATGTTCGAGTTCCGGCGAGGAAATAGCATATTTCAAATGCTTCAAATAACCTAACGTCTCTACAGTGGGGCCCGGACTAAAAAGCGAATGATGAATGATGATTCTTCACCCACAGGATATGGCGACTGGGTCCCCTAATCTCCAGTCGCCCTTTAAAAGGGAGAGTATATAAGGATGGATTGGAGAACGACCCGGTCCCCCTTGTCAATGAAGACCTTTTGACCAACGTAGGTCGTCTCGATCATACCAAGCTTGTTAATAACTAAGAAACATACAAAAATAAAACAATAATATACAAAACATTCATATAAACAAGACAAATTGCACAATTTCAATTACAATAAAACACACAAAATACATAATACTCAACCGAAGTAACTTATTTACAAACCTTACCTTATTTTATAATACTACCAAAACATATTCCTGTTATATCTACAATATATAAAGTATTTTCTCTCTCTTTAAAGCATGCCTTCGTGGTGTAACGGTTGTAGCGACAGTAGGTTAATTTGAAGCAGGGGACATGAAAAATGTATAATGACCTCATCAGCACTCGAACTGCGGAGCTCTGGAATACGCGTCAAGTGTGCTGATTACTACACCTTGTAGCCATGCTAAGAAGGCGGGATATACTCCCCTTTTTAAAGGGCGACTGGGGATTAGGGGACCCAATCGCCAAATCCTGGTGGTGAAGAATCATCATTCACCCCCTCTTCGTTCGGGCGCCACTGTAGTGTCATTATGTTATTTCGAAGCAGGAGACATGAAAAATGTACAGTGGCCTCGCCGAGACTCGAACCACGGACCTCTGGAATACGCATCTCGCGTGCTGACCACTACACCACGAAGAAATGCTAAGAAGGCGGGATAAATACCTTATACAGTTAGCCCACTCGGCGCGTATTTGAGAGGTCCAGGTTTGAGTCCCGGCGAGGGCATTGCTCATTTTTCAAGTCTCCTGCTTCCAAATAACTTAATGACTCTACAACGTCTAGATAATTTAATGGATTCATTCATATATATATATATATATATATATATATATATATAGGATTTTCAGTGCAAAATCGGTCAAAATCCGTTATATGTAGGAGACTGATAAACGAATTTGATTTGGGAAAATGCGTCAACATAATTTGAATGCTTCTCTTCCAGTTAATAAACTAAAAGGTAGTTTAAGAAAAATAAAACGGTTTCGAAAGAACCATTGCAAGAAGGTAAGCTTTTTAGCGTTATTGTTTGGTGTTAAGATAAAAAACATTCTAGAAATATTTTAAGTACTTAAAGAATTTCCCGAGGAGAATGTTGTATCGTATTTTAATTTAGCTTGCAAAGTATATTTTAGTTTGTGAAATAGGTTTTAATTTAGTTTATAAAGCGTATTTCTAAAGGGTATTCCCAGTCTGGCTGATATCATTTTAATATTTTTAGCAGTTTGTTCCGATGTTCTTCAACTGCTTGAAAATTACTTTAGTGGGTGTATAAGGTATTTCTCCCGCCTTCTTCGCATGCCTTCGTGGTGTAGTGGCCTGCATGCTCGACGTGTAACCGAGATGTCCGTGGTTCGATTCCCGGCGAAGGCGTTGCTCATTTTTCATGTCTCATGCTTCGAAACAGCCTAATGTCTCTACACTGGCGCCCGAACTATAATGGTGGTGGATGATGATTCTCCACCGCCGCGATTTGGCGGTTGGGTTCCCAAAACCCTAGTCGCCCTTTAAAAGGGGGAGTATATAAGGTATTTCTCCCGCCTTCTTCGCATGCCTTCGTGGTTTAGTGGTCTGCATGCTCGAAGCGTAACCGAGAGGTCCATGGTTCGATTCCCGGCGAAGGCGTTGCTCATTTTTCATCTCTCTTGCTTCCAAATAACCTAATGACTCTACAACCTTTCAAATTGTACGAAATGGATCGGGAACACAATGTACATCTTAGAGTTTATCAGTGACTTGGAATTTGTTATGAGCCAGTCTGGATAGTTGTTAGCGACGCTGGCTGCCATACTGAAGGGCCCGGTTTCGCGTCCCGGAAAAAGCACGGATGGTTGCAAATGTACAGTGTCTGTGCAGCATGAGGACACTCTAAATATGTGGCCAACCAAAAGTCCTCTCAAGAAGTTGGTGGTAGGTGAGGAGGGATGGGAGATCCTTGGATCCGTCCCTCGCATTGACGGAGAGGTGAGCAAAGTCGTACTGTTATCCTCCCTATAGTGCTCCAGGCACTTGCCAGCGACAGGCGCAATCTTCCACTCCTTGTGACGACGAATTTCGTGGGTTTGTTCTGATGTTATTGTCAGACAAGTGAGATCAGTCACAACACACAATTTGTTATAAATTATTCTAATTTCTTTTTAAGCTCATGAAGGTACCAAAATGATGGAGAAGTTGTTTAAAATAATACTGAGAAAAACTACGGATTAATTACAAAATTATAACTAGAATATAAGGATGCAAATTATGCAGACAGAAGTTTTTTTTAAAATCTGTAGCTCCCTCTACAGATAGGAGTTTCTTATTACTTAAAGAAACACTGCCCAAAAATTAACAACAACTACAGACATATCCTACAAAAAATATTTAACATTTCCAGTCAAGGGTTTTTAAAATTCATATTCCCAACCAGTTTCTAGTAGCCGAATGATTAAAACCGCTGAATGCTGGAGCCCGGCGTTAGGTAGATCCCCGAAGAATGTCCTAGCAGTATTGTTAATTTGGTGTATTTCCCCATGTTTAACGTCAATACAAATCGGTTTCCCTTATAAAGTTCTCAGCAAAGACCTCTCTTCTTTTAGGTAAGTAGCCCTCGTGAGTTTTGCCGTATTTATTTAAAATAACCCAATCAGCTTCAATACAAATTATTACCTTCATATAACAGTGCAATGAGATTGTCATATTATTTAAAGCAAATTGCATTTTAACAAATACATTCGTTGAAGTTTGGCTACCATTGAAATGTGATTACTACTCCCAGAGCTTTAATTGCTCCGGAGCCCTCTGGAGCTTAAATTGCTCCGGAGACCGGCTCCTGTATTTCTTAGTTTTGGAGATAAATGACAGTTCTAGCTGGGTAGCACCTGAGCCCTAAAAAAGTAAGCTCCGTCACTTTTTTATGTAACTGAACAACATTTTCAGGAGAACTTTTGTCTTAAAAATTTTATTTTTAATAATAAATTTATACTAAAAATCGTTCTCACTTTTGAATGCATGTCTCTCTTTCCTTGGAAGACAAACCTCTAAATGGAGGTCGAGACGTTTAAGAAAAGAAACCCTCCCCTACCCGCATGTCAAAAGGCTTATGGTGAGTTATGACAGCGGGAAGATTTTACTTTCGGACGCTAATGTCTTCCCGCGGAAAAGAGCACCTGCTGATTTTTTGGAACAAAGTAACAGAAGACGGGGGACGAAAATTGTCACTTGTTACTTTTCCTCAGCCAACCTTCGGATTCGGAGAATATTTGTTCCTTTGTAACATTCTGCTTGACAGCTAGAATTATGTTGATGAGAGATTATGGTTGGAAAATGTTAGACATCTCTCTTTGTTATCATACCTATACATGCTCAATTAAAAATTTTCTACATACTCTATTATAATAGCTCGACCGTCTCAAATACAACCTCGGCTGGCATTCTGCCAAAACACATAGACTCGTCCAAAAGGGGCGTTGTTACTTGCTGTTACGTGAAACGTCACGTGAAAGTCTTCTCTTCTCTGGTAAGAAAGAATTTATATGATCGAGGGAAAG
>KK120133.1:81954-102134 GCA_000611955.2 Stegodyphus mimosarum
AGAGAGTCAGCATCCTTCCACCCTATTTTGAGAATAATTCGGTCCGATTGGCCCATGCGTGTTTGCGCTCATGGTCGCTAATGAGGCGATTGAACTATACTGTTTATTTAGCATTCTGTACAGTCTCATAAGTTATGCTTTAATAATTTTAACGCGGCCTGTAAAGTCGCTGAACGCAGGTAGTTCGGTCCGAAACTCGAATCCCGCGAAGGGGCTAGCTGTATGGGCGTTTTCGTGGTTTTTCTCATGTGTAATGTGTATACGATCTAGTCTCCCTTAGAAAGTCCTCCACGAATCACTCCTGTACTTAGGCAGATAGACCTGAAGGCTTTGCCTCAATCACATAACCCAAACTAACCATTTTAACATTTCTCATTGGTTTCTCCGGAAAAAGAATGGTCTCTATTTCTATCGTTTCTTGAAGCAGTATATTATATTCAGATATTAAATTCAGTTGGTGGTCGGTTGAGATATTTCTTAGTTTATGTGTTAAATTGTAATTCCAACCTGAAACTAAAATAAGTGATAGGGCAGTACTTTATTTTATTACTTAACTTGTAGGGTTTATATTTATTTTAACTAACATTTATTTTAAGTTAATTTACCTTTCCTGTTTAGCCTTCATTTTCCCCTAGAAATGCCCGTGCCAGAGTAGGTAAACTGTAGTAGCAAGCGCAGTTTATTCAAATTTAGCGGAAGCTAATTGAATTAAATAGTAGACGAAACCGAGTTTGAGAGTCTTGCTTTGAAATTACGTTAGTGAGATTCCTCCGTAGAATTTAGATCGGCGCGTGTCGGCCTGTGTGCCTAGCTTTGAAAACGTGCTAATTTTCAACTGTTTAAACAGAAATCTTGCTGAATCTCAGCGGTAATTAAAAACGCGGTTAGTTTAGGATCTCAGAGCCTTGTCGGTAGTGTTTTGATATTTGTTCATCTAATCATTACTTTTAGTTTTACGTTTTGTTTTAGTTTACCGCCGGGTTGGCGCAGTTTGTGAGCGTCAAGTAGACGCATCTGTCACTTTAAAGATAAAAAGGGTTCTAACCCCTTCTTACGTTTCTGTGTAAATTTCACGCGTAGTATCAATCACTACCCCAGTTTCTGACAAGTTGGGCCAGCGAGGTGTTACAAACTACTTACCAATTATTCAATAACTTATTGAATTTTTATTTATCTCTTTACATTTTGTTAAATTTATTTTAAATTATATAATTATTCTAATCATTAATAATAAAATTATTCTAATCATTAATTATTTAACTATTTAGCCCAAGGGGCAATTTGCTCAGAAGGGCTATTAACTTCGTTTAGGCATTTTGGGTCGATTCACCATAAGTGCTGGTTCACTTTTAAAATTGTTGCCACCAAGCATTAGAGCCCTGCAAAGTATATATGTTTCTCGCACTGTGAAAAATCAACGGTATCCAGAGCCATCAAATTTTGAATGGCGTAGACCTCCATTCGAATATGGGCATCTGGAAGCCCAATTTTGGAATTTGTTTTATTATCTGCTTCATATTTTCTCAAAGTTAAAGAATTTTTGATTAGCAAACTCAACGATTTCAAAGCGAGCAATGGCAACGCTGTATAGGAAAAAAAATTATCTCCAGCACGCGACGCTGTGTATGTGTCGCTTTGGACATGCACAGTCTTCTTCTAAAGATACACCCTTCGGACTTTTAAATATGTTGTGATATTGCTGTTGAATAGAGTTTCAATCTTAATTTAGCAATCCATCAGTGAAAAGGATTCCTAACTAGCAACAACAGTGTATTTCAGGCAGAAGCCACTGCTCTGGAAAAGGCAATTACTTATATAGATACAAATAATACGTCTGCAGCTACAATATTCACAGACAGTCTGTCTGCATTATATGCCATCAAAAATCCTAAGCAATCTTCTAATATCATCTATGACATACAGCAAAAGTTAGGTAACACTTCTAACAAAAGAATAAATTTAGTCTGGACAAAGGGGCATGCAGGGGATGCAGGCAATGAAATGGCAGATAAATTAGCGAAAGAGGCTGCTAACAATATCCTAGCAGACACACTTCAAATAAAATGGCCAATTTCTCACCTAAAACGGGAGATCACTCTACAAACCCTCTCAAAATGGCAGGAGGAGTGGGATGAATCTGAACGGGGTAGAAGAACTCACTATCATATAGCATATGTAGATTCCCACAGACAGATCATCAGTCCACAGCTGGTTCACTTCATTTCTGGCCACGGGCCGTTTCCTGTTTACTTTTTCCGCCACGGCACAACAGACACAGATCAGTGTGTCTGTGGAGAAACAGGAACGCCCGAACATTACCTTACCACCTGCCAGCTTACTAGGCAATTTCATGTCAGAATGCCAGCAAATAATGTTCAGGCTTTCGCCAAGCTCATGATTAAGCAAAAACATCTATCAAAAAAGATCATACAACTCATGGATCTGCTGTTCAACTACGGGACAGATCTTTGCCAGGTGAACTAACATAATGTCCCATGTATGTGTTATGTAAAATACTGCCAAAGCCTATCTTCACCATTCTTCAGCTGAGCATCGGGAAAGCTCACTCTAAGTAATCAGCTGTGTCATCATATGGTATAATGTAATTAAACTCAACTGCCATGCAGACTTTGGACCTAACCATCAACAGTGTCACTCCTGCGCTGTGAGCATCCAGTGCATGTTGCCATTGTAAATATGTATAGCTACAGTGCAAACGTCACGCATTGAACTTACAGTGAACTGACTCTATACCTCTATGCAATAATACTTTCTGAATGTGAACAGTAAGGTAGTATATGTAATGTAAATAGTATTGGGTGGTAAACTTGCATCGTATTTTATGTAGAAAATGTATTATTGTGCAGTGTATTACTTTGTATTATAAATATGTAGTAAATGTATTACTATGCAGTAGAGTATTAGTATTGTAGTGAAATGCATTATTAAGTAGTAATGCATTAATATATAATAAATCTACAGCAATGAGAAACTAATAGTAAGGTATTCGAATGTGTACAATAAGGTGGTTTACGTCATGTAAATAACATTATGTAGTAAACTTGCAACGTATTTTATGTAGAAAATGTACTACTGTGCAGTAAATTACCATGAATTATTATTATGTAGTAAGCGTACAATTCTGCAACTGTGTATAATAGTACTGTAGTGTACCGTAATATTAGGTAGTAAAGATATTATTAAAAAGTAAATTTGCAACAATGAGAAACTAATAGCAGCGTAATTGAATGTGCACCATAGGGTGGTAATAGTAATGTAAATAACATTAAGTAGTAAACTTGCAACGTATTTTATGTAGAAAATATATTATTGTGCAGAATATTATCATGAATTATTATTTAGTAAATGTACAGTTATGCAGTGGTGTATTATAGTTCTGTAGTGTACTGTATTATTTGGTAGTAAAGGTAGCAGTGTACTTGAATGTGCACCGTAGGGTGGTAATTATCATGTAAATAATATTAAATAGTAAACTTGCAACGTATTTTATGTAGAATATGTACAATTGTGCAGTAAATTGCCATGAATTATTATTATGTAGTAAACGTACAATTCTGCAATGGTGTATAATAAGTATTGTAGTGAACTGTATTTTTAGGTAGTAACGATATTATTGAAAAGTAAATTTGCAACAATGAGAAACTAATGGCAGCGTAATTGAATGTGCACCGTAGGGTGGTAATAGTTACGAAAATAATATTAAGTAGTAAACTTGCAACGTTTTTCATGCAGAAAATGTATTACTGTACAGCATATTATCATGAATTATTACTATGTGGTAAATGCACAATTATGCAATGATGTATTATGGTGCTGTAAGGTACTGTCGTATTAGGTAGTAAGGTAGCAGAGTACATGAATGTGCACTGTAGGGTGGCAATTATTAGTACTGTATATAATATGAAGTAGTAAACTTGCACCATATTTTAAGTAGAAAATCTACTATTGTGCTGTATATTGATATGTATTATTGTTATTTAGCAAACATATTAATATGCAGGGGTGCATTTTAGTATTGTAGTGTAATAATTTACTACGTAGTAAATGTACTATTATGGAGTAAACTGCAACAATGAGCAACTAATAGCAACGTATTTGAACGACAACGTCGTAGAATGTGAACCATAGGGTCAAAAAGTAATGTACATAATACTATGTAGAAATCTTGCAACGTAATTTACGTGGAAAATGTATAATGGTGCAGTATATGAATATGTGTTATTATTATGTAGTAAATGTACTTTTATGCGGCAGTGTATTATAGTATGAGGTAAATGTAATAGTCTGTAGTAAATTTTCAACAATGAGTAACTAACAGCAATATATTTGAATGAATATTCTAGGATGGTAAAGGTAACGTAAATAATATCATGCAGTAAAAGTAATATGCAATATGACAGCAAAAGGGTTAAACGCATAAGAATGAAAATGTCTTATGATTCATGTCACTGTAAAGTACGATATGTAAGTAGCTGTCTCTATATCCACTTTACAACGCCTGCAATGTGCTAAATGCAATGCAATGAGAAATTTACGAAACGTATGTGAATGTAAATATGTAATGAAGTTAAAATAATGTATATAATATAGTGTATAATAGTGTAAATAGTGATGTGTAGAAAAATAATGCATAATATTCAATCTATAAGTAAACTAAAGTAATTCAATCAATAAGCTATGTAATCTTTTTCTTATTCAATATTTATAGGTAATATAGTGTAACTCTTTAATGTAAATCCAAAAAGTAAGAATATGCCAATCATGTATATAGTCAACTATGCACAAAGCAACATTTGTATAATTGTATATTGCACAAATCTATCAAGGTAAACATATTCTGTGCAAACTGTAAGTATCACAAATGCTATGTAATCCTATTTACTTGTGAAAATTATATGTACTAACTCCAGACGATGTACTATCTTCAAGCCCCCTGTTTGGGAATGTACCTAATCAAGTTAAGCATATTGTTCACCTGCTGAGCGTGAAATCCCATTTTTACAGCTCTAGACAGTGGTGGGCACGGTGCAGGACTTGATTAACCACTACGGTAAAGGGACAGTACCCGTGTCCCCCGTAACCTGTAACCTGTTGAATAGAGTTTTATGGTTTAAGTGCAAAGAACATGATATTTAATAAGGTAGCACACAAAACGTTAAAAACGCCCCTTTCGTCGTAATATAAAATCTGAAAGCTTTTAGACATTTTTAATAATAAATTGTTTCATTTTTTAATTATTATTAGTACTTTATCATTTTATTTACATTTTACTTATTAATTTATTCTCTCACCTCTTTTCTGGTAATCTTCCACGAGGTTTTGGCACTTCAGTTTTAGAAATTAAGCGTTTTTATAAATCATTATTTTTCTAAAGTAAAAAATTAAGTTGCTATGAAGGGTGACCGACTGCTAAGATATTTAAATAACACAGAGAAACGACAGTATTACCTTAATACAAAAATGCATTTTTAAACTATTTCTAACCTTGAAAATGATAAGAATTCTATCTCAGCAGCAGTAGAACAGCTGAAATATGCATTTGAAACGAAATTTTGGCATTATGCTTTAATTACAAAATATTCTACCTTGTACTGTCAGTAATACAGAATTTTATACTTACATATTTTTATGACTCAAAAATTAAAGAATAGTATTTTCAGCTAAAAGATAATAATATTTTACAGCAATTATAAGACAGTGTGCTCCTCACTTTAAGCTTTGCAGTTGTAGGTTTCTATAACACACCAAAAAACATTCCACTGGAAATACGCTTCATACAAATATTTTGCCCATGTAAGGATAAACATCATGGCAAGGGTTTTACGAATATTGCATATTACGTTCTGTTGTGGATAATTATGAAACACGGACAGTCAAAATAGGAATTATGAACTTTTTCTTGGACTTAACGGTGTATATTTCTTTCCTTCGCTTTCTACGTTGTTAGCAAAGAAAAATAGTTTATTTTTTATTTATATTCTTCGAGATATACGCTTATTAGGAAGCATTTCTATTTAAGATTGAAACCAAAACATCATATTATGGACTGCTCATTAAAAAGAGTTATTCGAAGTTTTATTCACGAAGTTCCTTCCAAGTTTTAACTCATTATAAACATCTCCTGACTTCTCTATCTTTAAAATAAGAGTGGTGGATTATCGATACAGTTTTTGAAGTTTTATTTTTCCCAGGGTACAAAACGCAATCTGTTTTGATATGCGATCAATCAAGCAAACTCTCGAACATCAGAGTATAAAAAATATTTTTGCCCATCGCGAAACGTGTATAGCAAAAATAAACAGTAACAAAATCCTGCATGCTCACAAATATTCTACAAGAACATATTTGAATAAAATAAGTGGATAAATTCAATATTATAATCACAAAAAAAATTCGGATATCATATCGACGAGTATATCCATTTTGACCGCTCTCGAATTCATTTAGACAATTTGTTTTTGCAAACAGAATAAAGTACTATTTTTTCCAAACCGGATTGTAAAAGGGATTCAGAACAGACTTTTTTGTGACATCTATACGTACGTGTACGTATATATGTACGTATCTTGCATAACAGAAAATCAAGTAGCCTCAGAACTTTGAAATTTTGCATATGGGACTGCTATAATATGTAGCTGTGCACCTTCCTTTTTGGTTGCAATTGGCCTCACTAAATATATATATACTTTTATTACCAAGTAAGAATGTAGAAGCTATGGTACATTCGAAACCTCTAAAATCTCTCTCTCTTTAGAGATTTCGAAAGTACCATAGCTTCTACATTCTTACTTGCTAATAAAAGTGTAATTAAAAAATTTGCAGCTAGATGCGCAGTTTTTAAAACCTTGAAATACTATTGTTCAAGTTTTAACTTACTGAAGAAATTACTGAACAGAGTGGGTGTATATATATATATATATATACACCCACTCTGTTACCAAGCTCGGTGAGATTAGCTTTTTTTACTCCTATACCCTGGTAAATTGTGCATCTTTTGCTTTAAAAGTGACTGAATTATGTTGTTCTTATGTTCCGGTTAAGGTGTTTATTCCTTTAGTTACTCTGGATGCTATAGTTGTATAATTATCAACAATTTAAAAGTTGTTTAACTGCTACTAAGCATAGGGATCCGTGCGTAGCATAGGGATTTATTTACATTTGAAACTCTTAGTATAATAGTGAATTAAGTCAGTTTCTGGACCAGCTTCAGTGTCTTTTTGCCAAGTTGGACCAAAAATAAACTTTCAATGTTGTGCACCGAATAATTTATCTTCCTGCCCGCTGGCTTGCTTTTGCATAGAAGCATTAATTTTAATTGTAATTTTTCTTAAAATTCTTTTTAACTGTATTTGGTGTTTTATGTTTTTGAGTATTTTACAATTTTTAAAGAAGATGTTTGATGAAGACATTATATATTTTTTGCCTTACTTTGAAGTAAGAACTGAAATGATCGAATGAGAAGTACATCTCTAACAAAATTCGGGGAAATAAGTTTAAATGAAATGTAACAAAAAATGTGTATATAATTTAATAGGCCGTATAAGTTTGCAAGTGCTGCAGAAACTTATATGATTTGATACAGTGAATACCAAATGACTTGGTACTCATTGTACCAAGTTATTTAGTGTACAAATTAGATTTTTTCATTTCACTAAACGGTCTCTATTATTACAGATGCTGAATTTCAGGAATTTTTTGGCACTGACATACTAAAAAGATGATAAAAGTTGCTCTAAAGGACAAATCGAAGATGAAACAATTGGTAACGAATAATCGATTTACAAATGGATTGGACTGAATTATGGCAAAGCCTGCAAGGAATATTTACCTAAATGAAAGGATGCCTTTGGGGAGGACATTTAAGAGAAACTTACCATGTGTAATATGCATACTAACTCGTGTTGCTTCTTAAGAAAAAAACACGAAGGCAGCTTGTTTGCCCAGATTTGAACTAACAGTGTTTAGCCATCTACCCACTAGATAACTGGTGAGCCAATAGCTTTACAAACAGTAAAAATCCTAATCATTTTTATGGATTATCCCGAACTCTCTTCTTCGTCAGCTTGTGAATGAAAGACTGATCAAAGCATTCGTGGAAAAGATGAAATTGAAAGATTCATTTGGTGTCCACCTTAGATTTAAGTATGGATGAGATTGTTTACTAATATCTATTGCAATCGGTAACATCTCCAGTATGAGGAGAGGAGGAGAAGATGAACTAAAGCTGGGAGAGAAAAAAAGGAGTAATAGAAACAGATTAGAGTGTAAAATCTTTGAATGATCTCTGAAACTAAAAAATCTGAATTATTGGTAAACCGAATTTGAAATAAATTTATCTGGAAAATTCAAAGAACTCCGTTTTGCTAAAGGTGCGGTTTAGTTTATTTGATTATGGCAAAGCACTCGAGGGCTATTTGCCTAAGGTAGGGATGTCTTCATGGAAGACTTTCTAAGGAAAACTCGTATATATGTTACACACGTGAAAACAACGAAAACGCTCGTTCGTCGGAATTTTAACTCCGGAGCGAACTACTAGCGTTTAGCGATTTTACCGCTAGCCCTCTCCGGTTTACTAAAGAAACCGTTTCGGTAATTTCAGCAGAAATTAAAATTAAAATTCTGATTATTTATCCCTATTGTAGGCTATCATTTCGTAACGGTCTATAGTAGATTTTCATTGCTGGTTGTCAGCTTTAAGGTCACTCATAAAATTAATTTTAATGATTTTATTTAACATATTAACAAATGTACTTTCAAGACACACATTAAGTAATTAATATAAACACCCTTGTGACGGATACTTTAAATTAATTAAATATCTATGTGATACAAATTACATCATAGCTAAGCGCTCCTGTAATGCTTATACCAAAAGATGTTAGTAGCCGACTGGATGCTGTAGTGGCTTTCTTGCTTCTTTTATCGGAGATATCCATGCTGTTTTACATTTTTCAATTAAGCAGAACTCACTGTACTGAAGCAAATTCTTGTGTTGGCGGTTGCAGTTAGCTATTTTGAACATTTCACCATAGTTTGATTGTGACAAAGCAAGCGGCAGCTATCTGCTTAAGGAAAAAAATATCTTTGTGGAGGACTTTCTAAAGGAACGCTGGTCCGTATCTTCGTTATATTTGGAGAAACTACAACAAAACCCATTCAGCCTATCCGTTAACAGGAATTTGAACCTAGATTGAACTACCAGTGTTCACTGACTTGGAGCCTCATTTCATAATGGAAGTAAATCAGACACCAACTATTCTCAATAAATACTTAATGCTCGTCTTTTTTTCACGTGTAAATAATGTTTGCTAATATGAAATTTAAAGTCAGCTTGGTTATATTTATACATAATATGTCACACTGGCAGGGAAATTTCCCAATAATTTTGGGAAAAAGTACTTAAAGCTTGAACTGATTTAAAGAGAATTTTTGCACAGTCGTAAACCACAACAGATGAAATTTACGATAGAATAATGTTTTTCCGATCTACGTTAAAATGACATTTATCGTGGTTATAAATTGTTATTTAAAATGTCGAGCTAGCATTTTCACGAACATAATCATTCATCATATATGTAAAAAATTCTCATAGAAATTACCCTTCGTTTAAGTTTTATAAATAAACTTTTAAATGAATGTTGTTGAGAGTGGGAGAATTTATTGGCATTAAAATGGTTGTTGTTTCTACACGAAATTTTAGTGAGACAGTCCTTTGTATAAAAAAATATCTGTATTATGTATGATTTTTTGCGTTTCCTTGAAATTTTTGCTTAAATTTCTGAATTTGAAATGATTTAAAACTCACTTTTGGGAGTTCTGCGAAATTGTGAGAGTATAAAAATTGCTTAGTTAAGGCGGAAGAAGCTGTTTTCACAAGAACAAAAAGTACGACAGAAATTACATTTGTAAACTTTAAGTATTATATCTTGCTTTGTATTATATATATACGTTTTCAGTTCATCATTAGAAAGAAAAAATATGATTTTATTATAATTATTAAAGTTTTGAATGAAACAACTTTTATAAATTTAAGTTCTATTAATTTATCTTTTAAACAATGCTTTGTTTAAAACAGGCAAATCGACAACCTTGTAATCGGCGTAGATTTTGTAAAACCCCAATCGATTTCGAAGGCAAAACAGGACCCCTTTCACCGGGAGCAAAAACTTCTACAAAAGCGAGAAAACGAATGTCGATCGTATTTATTTCTCTTGCGTTGATATCTTCAACATGTTGTAAGGTATATTTTCATTTTATTTTAATTTCATTCCTTTTTCTCATTTTTCCTAGCTTCAGCTTATAACTCCCTACCAGAACGAGTGTTTAGAATCCCGTTAAATGCAAATGAGAAGTTGAACAGTATTTAAGTCAAGTTCCACTAACTTCGCCAGAGAGAGTTAGGATTTCTGAATAACGCTCGGCTGCCTTTGGGCTACGTCTGTCTAAGCTGTTACTACGCTCCGCCGTATTACGTGCCTTTTGACAGCTTCGCTGGCTAATTTAATATTACTGGCCAACTAGTTTAGAACTGTGTTAGTTTCAGGTAAATCTCTTTAGTTAGTTCTTATTTCTTTCATTTTGAGTTTAAGCCCAAGAAGAGGCTTTATTGTACGCCCTGAGAAAGGGATCGACTGTTAAATCTTTATTTTGAATAAATAAAGGGTAATTAACCCTTCTTGAAGTTTACGTTTCTGTTCCTGGACTTGAGCTGTTATTCGCTTAGCAGTTCACTAGGTTCCTCGACACTTAGTTTCTTATATAATACTTACTTATCTTAATTCAGTTATCAGTAATTGAAGTTACACTTATCTTAATTGTAATGCTTATCGTAATTCAGTTATCAGTAATGGAAAATGTAGAAATTTCTTGTTTAATTCTTATTAAATGTTAAGCTTAAATTTGCCTAAACTTGTTTGTTTTACTCATAACTTAGAACACTGGACCCAATAAATTAAATTAAAACTAGAACTGGCTATTTCCGTTTTCACAACGCATAATTTTGAAATATTACACAGGTTGTATTATTGATATGGTATTGATAACTATATTTGTTTGATACAATGTTTTCCTTCTTATCAGTATCCACAGCATTTGATTTCATTTCTTAAACTTGTGCCCGAATTTTTAGCCTTACTTATTTGTTTGCTCGGATGTCTTCTTTCGTTCCCTAATTTTGCTTTTAAATCACTGGCCTTTTTCAATCATCTCAGCAATGTTTTCTACAATTAAGTGTAGTACAATTCTGGAAGTAGATCTAAATTATTTTCTTGTAAAAGTCCAATATCTAAGTCTTTATTCAAATCAAACGCTAGAAATGTTTCATGGCATTCTATGGCTTTGATAGGATTGGTGTTTATTTATAGGTATGGGCTTTCTGTATCGTATCAACAACCGGCTCATGAAATTCCTCAATAGATTTATGTATTCTTCAGGTATCAGGTTCAGACGATCTTTCTTTGAGCCTATCTGCCAATGATCCTTGGTATAAATAATTCTCGTTAAAATAATAAGGAATTCACTACACCAATACCTTAAATATACTTCTTGAAATTTTCCGGATTTTATATGCAAGCGACTTACCCATTGTTGTACAGGGTGCTTATAAAGTCCTGGACCCATTTTGATGTTTAATATAACTCATAAAATAATGAAGATATAAACAAACTTATGGCATTTATTGATGGAATTGTTAGTTTAACTAAAACTTTGTTAGTTTAACTAAAACCTTACAGAAAACTTATATATTTTCCTTTTTATGTTTGAATATCGTTACTTATCGTCTGCGCGTGTGGTTAACTTCAGATAATTTCATTTTCCAATCTAAATATCTGCACTTCTCTAAATATCGTCTGCTTATTAATTGCATTTTTCTTTCTATTGTTTTTGGCAACTATTGCTTATTATTATAGCCCTAGAAGGATGGTCTTTGCAACAGATATGCTAAGGAGGATAGAAGATGATGCTGAATTTCTGAAGCGCATAATGTTCTCCGACGAAGCATCCTTTCATCTTTCTGGCATTGTTAATCGCCATAATGTGCGCATATGGGAATCTGAAACCCCCATTAATACCGCGAGGCACAAAGGGATTCCCCAAAGGTTAATGTGGGGTGTGGACTAATGCACGACCTTTCTTTTTGGACCTTTCTTTTTTACAGAAAAGACGGTCTCATCAGTCATATACTTAGACATGTTGGAAAACTTCGTATTTCCACAACTAGAAGAGCTTCAACCACATGTCTTTTTGCAACAAGATGGTGCACCCCCTCATTGAGGTACCATCATTCGTAGTTCTTTGAATGACCATTTTACAGGACGATGGATTGGGCGAGGAGGTCCAATTCCTCGGCCACCCAGATCACCTGATATAACGTTATATCCGCTGGACTTTTCCCTTTGGGGATTTGTAAAGGACAACGTTTACAGGAGGAGAGTGTCGAACATGGATGAGCTAAAATCCAGCATTACTACCGCAATAGCCTCTGTGTATGCCGACATGCTTGCTGGTACCTGGCGTGAAATTGAATATCGACTTGATATTCTCCGTGCGACGAAGGGGGCACACGTGGAAGTTCATTGACAAGGGTCATGAAACTTTTTGAGTCTATCTAATCATTTATGTTATTAATTTTAATCTATCTTTATTATTTTATTAGTTTTTAAATATCCAAATGGGTCCGTCCCTTTATAAACACCCTGTGTAACTATTAAATTTTGGCTAAGGATTAAACTGGAAATTTGAAAGCACAGAGAAGCAGGTATAAATCTTACGTAAGTGTCATGTTTAATATGTAAACATAGTTCTTCACAATACGCATTAATATAAGAACAACTTGCATTTCCGTAATACTGTTTCCAATATATCTTGAAATTTTGCTTAAATTTATACGAGATTTTAGAAAAGAATTTTTATTTATTTATTTTTTGGTATGATGTTCTAAAAATATGCATAATTTCCCACTCTGAAATCAAATCGGGAGATTTATCTATTTATTTTTAACTAATAGTTCATCTTAAGTTGAAAAGACTTTTCTATCATTCTCTTTTCACTCACGCCTTTCACGCCAGAATGTAAATGACATAGCGATAGTTTTTCAGATTAAGGTAGAATGAGGTGCTATTTAAGCAAGAGTTTCGGGAGTTAGTTTTAGAGCGTGTCTGCTTATTCCAATCCACGTTTTGCTGTAATTGTTAGCCACTTGTTTTAGCGGCATTGATGTGTTCTCGCCTTTAAGCTTGTCTCGCCGGTTACTGAAGCCCAGAGCTCTTCCTGCGCGTTAAAATATTCTGTGAGCCGTTAGATTAATCTACAACACCTTGAAATTGTTATTTGTTATATATTTCTGTTAAGTTAGAAGTATTGGCTTCCTGTAAACCAAGTTGGGTCATTTGCTGATGATTGATGCATTGATTATTGATTATTGATGCGTGAATAAAAGGGTCTGATACACCCTTCTTCCGATATCCGTTTAGCTTCACAAGGTTAGAAGAAAATTCTTCAACAGTCCTTTTAAAAGATTACCTTCCAAAGCATCATAGACTTTACAAAATCATTACCAGTTTTTCTATATGAAGTTTTAAACTACAGACTATACGTATTATGTTAGCTAATTCACAACACATTTTTTTTAAAAAATTTTCAACTTTCTCCTTTAATATATGAAAATGAACTTTTCATGAAGATTAGGTACTTTATGATAATACAATACGATATTTATCATCAGGAAATTTGTAAAATTCTTAAAATCCTGGTCAGATTTTATGTAGAGATCATCTTCCTAATTCTTAAAAGCTATACTTCAACTCTGTTTTGATTTTTTGAATAAGTGACTAAAGACTATGAAATTCCAACTTGAAAATCTTTACAGAAAATACCTGTGTTCTAAAACTACGCATGCATGATGCACTTACAAATACAAGCGCGAAACACAGAAAGCATTATATTGCTATTTTCGTAATATTTGAAAAAGAATATTATCTCGATTTCATTGAAGATTTCTTTAAAAACATCCTATTAAAAATTTATTATATTCTCACCATTAGAATAATCACACATTTGCTCAATCGTAATTAATATTGCTTGAAATCTTGTTCTGGATGTTCGGATATTCGAATTACGGAAACACATGATCAGTCAACTATGACCGCAGCTGCTTGTGTCACGTTCTCGGAACAGTGATTTGAGCCAGTGCTGCCCGCCGATTGACTCTCCACCCTTTGTAGGCCACGGTTGCGGTTTCAGAGTCCTCCCCTCTTCCCTTCCGAAAGTGTGCTTCTGATTGATTATACCAAGAATGCCGTTTCATCTCTCTCTCCTCTCTTAGAGGAGAATGCTGTGTTCTGGAACATACAGCGGCAAATTGTTAGACATCAAAGTGTCGGGATGTGGTGTTTGGGCTTGTATTTACTTTTAGAGACCACATACATAATGTTCGAAGCCACAAATTAACTTCGAATCTCGCGCTTACACTTCTGAAACTGCTTAATTTCCGGAAACAAGAGGCAAGAACCAGTATAACTTTAGAAAAGCATGGCAAATATTACGAAGATTGTTACATTTCAGAGAGTGGTAAATGAATACTTTGACATAACCAGTAATGTATTTCAATATATTTATAGTAGGTATTAGAAAAACGGGTAGCGTTAGGTACTAATATTTTTGAAGTGAAGTTGTTTTATGAATTTGTAACACTCAGCTTTAGCTTTTACACACTTGTCTGATTCCTTATATGATGCACTACAAATACACATATGATCTTTTCCTGCTTATCTGCTTTTTATTTCTAATTTTATTTCTTCAGTTCATGCG
Organism: Stegodyphus mimosarum; assembly: GCA_000611955.2. Classification (NCBI taxonomy): domain Eukaryota; kingdom Metazoa; phylum Arthropoda; class Arachnida; order Araneae; family Eresidae; genus Stegodyphus; species Stegodyphus mimosarum. Next base: position 96,784 of record KK120133.1, read on the forward strand.
GTAGTTCGTTGCGCATGGTTAAAAGTATAATACTTCCTCTGTGTTTCTGTACCTATGCTTGTCTATCACTATTATCTTAAAATATTTCACACAGGTGGAAGATTTCTAGTAGTTCTATCCGTATATTAGTTTTATGTTTGTTTATCAAACAAAGCAGTTTTCTGTACACATCTCCTTTTTCATATATTATTTATTTTTACAGTGTTTGAATGTATTATATATATCTAGAAAGTAAATTTTGTACAATTTTCTAGTTTCTGTTATTATAATTTTTTAATTTTTCATATTTAAATAATTCCTTTCACCTTTTCTAAACTTAAAAATCAGTTTCAAAACTTCATCACAGAAGAATATTCATGCAGTTAAAACGGTCTATATAGCTCATATACAATATTTATTTAAATGAAAGTTTTGATCTCATGCAAAAACTTGTTAAAATTATCAGTAAATGATCGCCTTGGTGAATGCGGTGGCTGGCGTTTCCGAATGCTATGTTTTTGGGTCCGGTTTGGGATCAATGAGAAAGCATTGGATATTTATAAATCTAAGGTGATTTTGAGCAGGAACATTTAACGTACTGTCGAGGCCAGAAGTCCTTTCGAGAATATAGTGGTAGGAGATGAAAAAGTAGAAGATCTTTGGATTCGTCCTCTGAGGTATTCTTCATCTCTTGGGACATATCTGCGTAAAATTGTGTAATCACCTGTGAGGTGGTGCCAAGGCCTTCGTTAATAGAAGGTGCAACGCTTTCTTTCTTGGCCACCTTAGATGGATTTGATCTTGTCTAGACTCAGATTATCTATCCGACTAGATTCAGATCACGTGGCTTTGTCATAGTTGTAAGGTTTATTCTAATTTTATAACATTTGTTTTAAGTTTATTTATCTTTCCTATATTATAACGGTTATTCTTTTTTTCCTTCTTTTCCCTTCCTTCCTTTCCTTTAAGTTTATGTATCTTTCCTTTTTCCTGGATTTTCTATATCCTTTTCCTTCCTTCCTATCCTATCTCTTCTAGCTTCAGCTTACAATTTCCTACCAGAATGTATTTTCAGAAACACGGTTAATGCAAATGAGTAAGAATAATATTTAAGTCGATGTTTCACTGACTTCGTTAGAGAGCCCGAGTTCCTGACTAGCGCGCGTTTGCCTTTGGCTACCTCTGTCTAAGCTACTGCTACGCTCGGGTGTACTTTAGGCCCTTGATTGGCTTCGCCGACTTAATTGAGATTTAGGGGCCAACTACTTAGAATCTTGATAGCTTCGGCTATATCTTTCAGTTAGCTTTAGTTAAGCTTCATTTCATATTAATTTCAGTTCAAGCCCAAGTGGAGGCTTTGCTGTACCCTCAGAGTTAGGAGCTGATTGTGTCATATTTTGAGAAATAAAGGGTAGCTAACCCTTCTTGAGTCTTACGTCTCTGTTCACACACTTAAGCGATTATTTGCTTATTAGTGTTAGGGGTTCGACGATTGAACTGTGAAATATGAAGGTGAAACCCCATATAGTAGTAACCCCTTTGCTATCAATGTATTGTTCCCCGACCCCTCAGCGATGAAGTTGCTATCCTAATTAGAACTGAATTAGTATTGTGTTATTATAGTAGTTTTTATATACTTCAAAATGCAGTAATGTAATATTATCATTTAAGAGTACATGCATTTTGTAAGTGTTGCACTGTTAGTAGTAGCATATTGTCAATGTCGGGAAGGAAACGTAAATTTCAGGAAGTTTAAAACCCTCTGCACTTCTAATAAACAGTTTACAAGCTCTTTTTATCAACTCGACATGTATACAATTTCTGAAATGTAGATTACGGGCATGGAGTCATAACGTATACTTATCTGATCACCAATATCCGCGAAAAAATGTTGGGATTTCAGAAAACGCATAAATATATCAATAAACGCTATCAAACCTTTTAAGTGGATACAATACGCGAAATATTATGTTTTATAAAAGCCATTATTTCATTTTTTACTTCCCCGTATGAAGTAAAGGAAGTATTGTAATCAAGAAACATTTTGGATATCTTATTTCCAAGTAAATATCCATTTTCTCGCCCTTGAGTCCAGCAGCATAAAGGACACTATATTTTCTAAAACGATTGTAGAATGAATTCAGAAGGAATTTTTCGTGATGTCTGTACGTCTGTACATACGTATGAATGTATCTCGCATAGCTCAGAAGTATTAGCAGTAGAACGTTGAAATTTTGTATATGGGATTGCTATAACATCTAGTTAAGTATCTCCTTTATTTGTTGCAATTGGCTGCACCATACGTACACACACACACACATACAAACGCATATATATATATATATACACACACATACACACGCATATATATATATATATACGCGCCTATATTAATAAACGCTATCAAATATTTTAACTGTATTCATTACGCGAAATATTATGTTTTATTAAAGCCATTTTTTCATTTTTTACTTCCTTGTACGAAGTAAATACCTTGTAAATACCTTATACGAAGCCAAATAGCATTAAAAGGTGTATATATATATATATATCCACCCTCTTATGCGGAACGGTGACCTCTGTTTTTATTCTTATGCGTTAATGTTTACATCCGATCATGTCAAAATCCATTGATCTTAATGGTAAGGCACTGAATGTTTCCGTCTCCACGAAGGGATCGCCACTGCTTCAAACCAGTTAATACAAAAAATCTTAGCAGATTTTCTGTAAAAGGTAACTCAAGGGACGCAGTTCAAAACGATCTTTCAAACTAGTGTAAACAAATCAGGAATTTAATAATCACGCCTAACAATTGATTCCTGTTTGAGAGTATAATAAAATGGTTTATTTATGTTCGAATATTATTTACATCCGAAATAACTATGTGGATCCCTAAATTAACTCGGGGGTGTTGCTTAGGGAAATGCCTACAGTCTACGTGCACAAACTAGAAGTTTAATTGGAAGTGGACAAACCTTTTACACTTTGCACACAAACATATTTCCAACATCTGTAAAGAGGAAGGGGGATGGAAACTTATCACGTAGCTAACAAAAAAGAAAAGTCATTTTTTTAACCAATGCGTCATCCATTCTATCGAAATTCTGTTTTTATTCTATTCTGCTGCTAAGTCGTGTTGGGTTGCAGGATTTCTGTATATGTCAATATAATATCTATTCTCAAATATTGGGAGCCAAATAGCATTAAAAGGCACATGACGATCTAAAAAAGGGATAAATCTAGCACAATGGAGCCAAGTCTTCAGTCGGTTTGTTTCGTTCACTCGTCATGAGTAAAATACTATATTTAAGTGAGTTCGACAAAGACGAGCTCATGGCCTGCCGTCTTGAAAGAGTAACTTTGGGAAACGGCCAAGATGGTCGCCTTTTCGCATGCTGCGATAATTAAGATCTTCAGAAAAGGAATTACTATTGATGAAAAGATAAGCAGTCGGCAAGACTTTGACTGTCCATGTCTCAGCAACGATAGTTAGCACCGTAGATACTCTCGTTTGGTAAAGCGTAACCGGCACCATTTCATTGCTCAATTCACTGTTCACTTTAGTGCAGGAAAGAACAGAATTATTTCAGAGCACACAATTCAGTAGACGTTGCTAGATGTGAACGCCCTCTTCTACTAACTCACCAAGGTTCCGTTGCTGACACCACGTCATCGATTTTGAAGCTCTTAGTAGGTTTGTAACCATAGTCATTGAGCATTATGTGGTCGGATGAAATCAGATTTCTGTTTCATGCTGTCGATGATAGAATTCCTTGTCTCGCCGGGGAACAACACGCCGGTGTGCTTGGCTGGGACAGTAATGGGTTGACGGCCTTTTAATTATCCAGTTGGGGGGACGTCTAAATGGTTAGAACTAGATCTTATTGTTGTCACAGACAAAATCATGAATGCTGTGGATATATGAATTTCACTGAGGATCAATCACATCCAATCATGGCGTCTATCTTCTCAAACGGCGGTGGACTATTTCGGATAATGCACCCTGCCACCAGGTAAAGATTGTATCGACATGATGTCGACAAGAAACACATGCTAGTTGAACATCCGTAAGACATCATGGATCAGCTTCTCCGAGCTCATGAACCGGCGCCACATAAGTTATACGAAATGATTAACCTGTGTTTGAATATTCAATTACTTTGCCTGTGGACACGAGTCGCCCACCCACGTGAATACTGAAGCTGTTGTGCTACCTGAAGTAAACCAACAACATTTTACCTCTTCAGTGCATACGTGGTATATAGCTTTCTAGCATGTGTTACTAGATCACCTTTTTCATTAACATGAACATGAATTTCAAATGGAACTTATACTAACCTTGATCTAGAATCTAAGCAGCAAGGTTTAAGCAAAGCACCAAAAGTATACATAAATATATTTATGTATACCTTTGGTGCGACTGATTGCAACCACAGAAGTAGGTGCGCAGCTACACCTTATAGAAGTCCTACATACAAAGTTCCAACGTTCTGAAACTACTCGTTTTCGAGTTATGCGAGATACATACATACATACGTACGCACGTACATATGTACGTACGTACAAATGCCACGAAGAAATCTCTTCTGAATCCATTTTAAATCAGGTTTATAATTCTTTTGGGGAAATATTCTGTCCTTACTTGCAAATGCATCGTTAAACTACCTTCGATAACGGTTAAATGGATATTTTCGTTGAAATATGGCATCCGGAATTTTTCGTGATTACAATACTTTCTTTACTTCGCACAAGGAAGTAAAAATCCAAATTAGCAGCAGCTGTTACCCCTTCATTTCTTTCTGTCGGGGAAATATTTACGTTGGATTTGACTGTGGTCTTTTTGTGGAAGGACCATCATCATAATTATGCCAGTGAAATTTCCTCCATTCTAGTAACGTTGTAGAATCTTTAAGTACTAATTTCCAGTCACTAATACAGTCTCTAATATCATCCAGTCACTAATTTTGTAATATAATGATGGCGATATAATAATTATAATCTCGTTTAATGCTAAATGTAGACTATGGAACCCAAAAAAACACAATTTACTAGGCATTTGGACCTGGCTTAAAAAAAAGCTTTCTCTTTGCTATCAATTTAGACATATTAATCTAATTAATTGTCTAAATTGATAATTACCTTCACCTAGACAGCGATGGAAATTCATATTTATAACTTGCCAATATAAATCGATCCTGGCACTGCAGTAATTAATACCGAAGCCGTTCGTATATTTTTCATACGAGTTTCATTGTACTGACAGAAATAGTTTAGCTAAAATTTTTCTGTTTTAAATATTCCATTTGATAACCTTTATTCTTAATTATCGTTCTACCGTAATTTAAGACAATAAAGCCTTTTTTTGGTATCTG
>KK120133.1:102221-117810 GCA_000611955.2 Stegodyphus mimosarum
TTGAACAGTTCAAAGTCCAAGGAGATTTGTACCTCGACATTTGGACAATCTGCGTTTTTAAAACCCAAAAGGGCAGAAACCCATGAGTCCATCAGGAGATTTAGTAGAGATGTACGCGAAGATTATGGCCTTGATACGCATTTCGTTTTCCATTTTTTTTTCAGGAGTAGTGCATAGAATACAACATTTATATTTACAGAAATGAGCAAACTGTCATGAGCAAACTCTTGTGCCTAGAAATACTCTAGTCTGCGTTTTTAAAACCCAAAAGGGCAGAAACCCATGAGTCCATCAGGAGATTTAGTAGAGATGTACGCGAAGATTATGGCCTTGATACGCATTTCGTTTTCCATTTTTTTTTCAGGAGTAGTGCATAGAATACAACATTTATATTTACAGAAATGAGCAAACTGTCATGAGCAAACTCTTGTGCCTAGAAATACTCTAGAACTTCTTTTGAGATTTGTATTCAGCTAGTTTAAATGCTGTAATAACAAAATACTGAAAATGTGTTTTAGCCTTGGCATGATCCAGCTCAACAAAATCATTAAATAATTGCTGCGAATGGGTCTTAACAGTCATTTTGTTTGTTACATTTCGTTAATATAAAAGTTTTTAATACAACATACATGAATCAAAACATAATTATGAAGAATAAATAGAAAAAACACATACCTTGTGATCAAAAACACTTTCGACTCTGCGAAGTTTTCATGCTCAATTAATTCACTGGTATGTTGTAATTAAAATGCTTGTACCTATCATTGCTAATCGGTGTCGATTTTGTAAAATCGCTTAAAACGTCTAGCCTTCAGATCCGTACATCAATAAAGTACACTCACGTTTGTGAAAATTGCAACACCATGAAGGACTTACGCGAGTGAGCTGAAATTTTCAGGAAATGCAAAGTAGCGCATGATATGCAAATGATTACAATTGCAAATCCGAAGCGCATGCGTATGCTGAGCAGCGCCCTCTGAACGGCTGATGGATCCGAATAAATAGACGGCTGTAGCGAGGCGTGTATGGTTATCGGTGATTATCTGCTAGTGGTAAACGTTAACTCAATCTGTACTTATGCCTCGTCGACGAAAGAGAGCGAGATTTGAACAACTTACAGAGTTTGAACGAGGGAGAATCATCGGCCTTCGTGAAGCTGGATTGTCGTATCGTGCAGTAGCCTCTCGTGTGCAGCGTAACAGCAGCACAGTGATGCGCGTTTGGAAGCAGTGGACGGACGAGTGTCGGACAACTCGGAAATCCGGGAGTGGACCCCGAAATGTGACGTCAGCTCGCGATGATAGACACCTGGTCCGCATGGCGCGGACGGACCGTACAGCTTCCTCTAGACAATTGGCAGCACTGTGGTCAATAGCTACAGGTGTTTCATTGTGTGCTTCATCAATTCGTAGACGTCTGCTGCAGTGTGGACTGCGCGCACGGACTCCTTTATACAGGATCCCCCTAACGCACGACCATCGCCGCCTGCGGCTACAATGGGCCAATCAGCATAGAGACTGGCGTGCTGATTGGCAGCATGTCGTGTTTTCTGACGAATCCCGCTTTAATTTGTGGTACCATGATGGCCGCATTCGTGTCAGACGCTATGCCGGTGAACGCCACCTTCCGGAGTGCATTATCGAACGCCACAGTGGACGAACACCCGGAGTTATGGTCTGGGGCGCCATAGCATATCATAGACGATCTCAATTGCTACGAATTGTGGGCAATCTGAACAGCAACCGGTATATCCGTGAAGTTCTACAGCCCGAAGCTGTTCCCTTCCTTCAAAGCTTGCCAGGCGCTGTATTTCAACAGGACAATGCCCGCCCTCATACTGCTCGGATTGTTAAATCCTTCTTTGCAGCGCAGCAGGTACAGCTTCTTCCTTGGCCTGCGTGTTCCCCGGATATGTCGCCAATTGAACATGTGTGGGATGTCATTGGTCGGCGTCTTGCTCGTGATCCTCGTCCTGTTGCGTCTGCAGACGAACTTTGGGTACGCGTACAAACGATATGGAATGCTCTTCCTCAGTCAGACATTCAAACTTTGTTTGACTCCATGCCACGTCGTGTAGCAGCACTTATTGCGGCGCGTGGTGGCCACACAAAATACTGATTCTGATCTCTTGTTCTTGTTTGTTTGTTTTGAACATTTAATCATTTATTTGTACCACTACCACTCAACTGTGTATTAAATTGCATTCAATTATGACGATTCCTTCTTGGTGTTGCAATTTTCACAAACGTGAGTGTAGTAATTTTCCACAAAATTTCATTACTTGTGTTCTGAAGAGGACCGTTATTTTTTATGCATTAATGCATTAATCGTGACAGTATTACTGCGCAAGAGGCCCGGTGGGGAAGTGGCTAGCGCGTCGTCTAGCTGCACCACAAGTCCGGGGTTCGATCCTCGGGCTGGGCAAAGTTGACTCAGCCCTTCATCCCTTAAGTGGGTCAATAAAATGAGTACCAAATTCGCTTGGGAATCAAGCACCGGGGGTCCTGTGACAAGCTGACCACTTGTCCAGGGCATATGCTGTTGCACTCCGGGCTCAAAAGGGTCAAAAAGGCACTGCAGGCCATGGCCCATTAGGGCTGTTACGCCCCTGAGTTTAGTCTAGTTTTCATTACTGCGCAAAGCTCTTATCTTCAGATCTTAATTTCTCCTTGGGCTCTGATGTTCGGGGACGAAGGCCTTAAATTTTAGGTGACCTAAAATAATTTTATTTTTCCGGTAATTTTGACTTTTTCTCAAAAAAAGGGAGGGGGATAATGTATACGCTGGGTGTTCTGGAATGAAAGTTGCGCATAGAAGACCAAACAAGCTTAACTAGACCACGTAGACATCATTTTCGGCTGGTAATGCTTGAGGATGGATTGATTAATATATCATTCTCCTATTTGATTAACTAATATATTTTAGTTCAATTTGTGATAGATACCTTACTAAAATAATTAATAGTATTGAAAAGATATTAATAATATTGAAAAGATATTAATGCATAGTTAAAAGTAACTTACAGGGAATAAAAGCTTTGGTAGGATGATAAGAAACAGAATAATTCTGAAGCCGGTGGACTTAACAGAACGCTTTGGTATTGAAATTTCTAATCGATAAATAGGAAATAAAAGAGGAATTTGCTTTGTTTAGCCACCAATCAATACTGGTGATTTCCAACGCATTTAAAACTTTTTTTGATAGGGTAATTTAGTTGTTTCAAGAAATCTAGGGTTTCCTACTCTTTATGAAGAAATCGAAAACGCAGTTTCTTTCTTTAACTGAGAACGAAGATCGCTTTAACCTCAAAACACAATTAGTTTAGTCTTCTCTAACCGAAAACAGTTTATTTTTAATTTTCTTTTTCATTCTGGGAGAGAATTAATTCCCTAATGCGGCCTTTCCGGAAATGCGGTTTGCGGCGGGGCAAGCGGTGTCTGATAAAAAGTTGGTGGTTTTCTGAAAAGTTCAGAATAATTGCTCTCTGAAAGCCTTAAAAACACCGTGGTCTTATCGATGCAGTTAATTCAAATGATAAAAGTGCATGTCAGTGTATGACGAATAAAGATATTCCTCTCACATTGAGGTGGGGTTTCGAACATTCCGTGTTCGACTCCCTGAAAAGGCGTTCTTTATTTTTAATTAGTTCTTTTTCCCGAATTCCGCATCTTATATTTAAGTTCATTTAGTATCTTATCTGTGTAAATATAAAATCACGAGCTTTTACCCGCGGCTTCGCTCGTGTTGATGTCTTTAAATAAGTTTCAAAGACTATTGAAAAGAAAAGAAAATAATTTGATTTTTTTTTCTTATTGCCTGACCAGGATAATCAGGATAAAATATTAGTTACTAATTTTTTAAGTTAACAATACACTCCGCGTAAAATTTCAGTAAATACTGCCCTTCTTCATTTAGATAAAACGAAATCCATACTGATGTCGCTAAGACGCTACTTTGCATAATTTTTACAATCCGATTTGGATATATCAAACATTGCAATCTTATCTTATGTTTTTTTTTACTAAAATATTCTAAAATAAAATATAATTAAAAAAACTGAAAAACATGCTTTATTAAGATATCTCACTACAAAAATAAATAATTTTCATTACCAAGATTTAAAAAAGTTTAAAGTATTAAAAAAACGTTAAAAATATTAATTCTTTTTCAGAAGAGCACGAATAAATGTATTATTCTAGGATGCTTCTGTATGCTATAGTATATGTTTTTCCATTTGACCCTAATACATATAAATACCTAGCTTTGGATACATGCGAGCAGGCAACATATAGTTAACCATGGGAAAAGGATGACTTTTCCAAATGCACACCTGCTACCTGTAATGTTTGCCCTTGAGCTTTGTTAATAGTAACAGCAAAACTAAGTTGATCTGGAAACTGCAGTCTTTAAAGAGAAATGATAGGTCATTGGGGATTATTGGGATTCTAGGTATGATAACACTTTCCTTTTTTCCTACACCTGTTAAAATAGTGACACCGATTATATTCTGACCTAATTGTGTGATCCGAAGCCTCGTTCCATTACACAATCGAGGTGCAATATATTTCGCATAAGCATAACCGGTACATTTAGTTTCAATTGGAGTTTATGTGAGAGTACGCCTGATAGCTCTAGTGAATTTAAAAACTCAGAAGGATATGAAGTGCTTTGTTCTGTATCCATGATTGTATCTATTGACAAATACTCTTTTATTTCTCCCTGCACCTCTTTCATAATGTCAATTTCGTTTACGATTGCATTTGTTGGCCCTAGAATTGCTCTTGCACATAACCAGTGATCGCTATTTAAATTTTGTTGCAAGTGCGGGTAAACTTTAGCAATAAGCTCCACATCATTTTCTACCAAATAACAAAATTCCTCTGAAAGTAAAATACAACCTTCAGCATCTGTGTCCAAACATCCATTGCCAATTTTCAGTAGCGTCTCCTCTGCGTAATTCGTTGAATCTATATCATTATGAAGATGAACTCTCATATTTGTTGTAAGACTGAATTTTTCAACTTTCGCCCATAAACGTGAAAGAGGAGCTAAAAGCCGGAAATCTTGAAGGATTTTAAATAATAAATTAAATTAAAAAAATAAAAATTAATAAACGGGTAATTAATAAATGTTACGCTTTCGCGCCTCAATTACTTAACCGATCATCATGAAATTTTCAAGAAATATTTTTGATATATTAGAAAAGGTTAAAAATGTTTGCGTGGTTTAAGCCACACACCTGCGCGCGCAGACAAACTTTTACATCGTTTAACTTATCGTTATGAAACTTTCAATATTTAATGTTTGTACAACGACAATCATTTTAAGCTATAAAACCTATTATATAGTTTAATTTTCACAGATAAGTTACATCTTATAGCCTATAACCTTTTATAATATATCAAAAATATTTCTTCAAAATTTAAGGATGATCGGTTAAGTAATTAAGGCGAGAAAGCGTAACAAACAAACACACAAACAAACTCACATTCGCATTCATAATATTAGTTAAGATTTTTTAATCCTATCGTACTCTTCCAACCTAGAAAAAAAAGAAACTTCAAATTAACACCTGCTGACTGAGTCACAATTTAGAATTTCGGCTTCAAAGTTCAGAAAAATTTCGTTTTTCTTATATTATTTCACTTTATTAGAAGCAGGATCTTGTATGTTAGAAAAATATATGGATAATAGATTTTCTTCACGTGAACAGTTTTTAGCAAGTTCGTTTGAATTCGACAAGAATACGTCTCCAAAGCGAAGAAAAGCCAAGAAATTTAGTTATTTAAAATATTTTTTTAAAATTTAATAGTAAGCATGTGAGGATTTATATTTATTTCAAGTAACCAGTTAAATTTAATTTGAAGCTCTTTCCTATAAGCCTTCATCCCCTAATTGCCAGTACCAGAATATTTAAATTTGGTAGCGCGCGTAAGGAATGCTAATTCTACAGTGGAAGTTTAAATATCGAGTTCTAGAAGGGAAAGTTAGAGAGTCTGGGAAAACTATGTGCGTATTTGTAGCGCAAGCTTCGGCTTAGCATTTATTACTGGTTAGACGTAGCTTAACAGCTATTATCTTGCTGCCACTAAACTCATCTACGCGCTATAGGATACAGGTTTTTCTGAGCCCTGTAGTTTAATTCTACTGCCTGTTACTATCTGCAATTTTTGAGTTTGATTCTATTGTTTCTGTTACCGCCCAAGCAGAGGCGTAGTATGTTAGAGTCGAGTTGACGCATTTAAATACGTTAAAGAGTGTAATAAAGGGTAGTTTTAACCCCTCTTCTGTGCAGTCACTATTTTCCAGATTTCACACAAGAGATACACAGTAGAACTCTACAAGCATTTAAAATTTTAAATGCGTTTTACTAAAGTTGCCATACTGCCACACTTATATTCTTATCTAGCACTCAACTATCTTCAAGCCAAATTGCCATTCCATCTTTTTTTATATACAAAAGTTGCTCCAAATTCAATAAACTTCATTTCCCGAAATATTTACCATCTTTAAGTAGAAGGCTTATTTATAAGAAACCCTCTGCATTTGTATTATTTCACAATACCTTAATTATAAAATCGTAGAAATGTAATGTAGTCTACGACTTATTGTCCCATAGTAACTTCTAAGCTACAGGGAAACCAATTCAGACGAAGGTCTAAAACAAACGTTTATATTTACTCGTCAGCCTGACAGTAGCCCTGTTAGGACTACTGTTTATTCTAGTTGATTTTGCAAACATAACTGGAGTCTTGAGTCAGAACAGGGAGCTTACTCAAAGCTATGTTCGAGCGTAAGTAGAAAATAAACAAGGAGGGTTAAATGTACCCCTTATTCTCACAGCGTACAGGTGCTCCTCCTCTTCGGGATACAAAGACCAATACTTTTCGTCCGGAACGTAGAAAATAAGAAAATAAACTAACTTAACTAAATAATTAAGATGCTTTACGGAGACTAGTAACGCGAAGATTGGCCCTTTAATACTACCTATGTAGTGAGCAGAATGCAAAGACTACAATACGTTTTCAAATATCAGCGAAAACTAAGTTCTGGCCTGAAAGACAGACAACGAAAATCACACGCGTGGTAAAGGCCGCGAGAAATCTCTCATTCACTACTTCTTGGCTAAAAGCCATGTTTTAAATACTTCTAAAATTTGCAACCTCATATGCATACACTAAATCTATTCTCGCTTATTCTGGCTGGAGATGGAAAGTATGGGAAGTTAGTAAAGGTTTAAAATAAAATAAATGTTAGTAAAACTTAAAATCCTTACAACACAAATTATTTAATAACAGAAAATAAAATTCCACTCAATCCGCGGAAAAGAATTTTTAAGAAAAATTAAAATATTAAATATAAGCTAATTTACACATAAGTAAGCTTTGGATCAGGCCTCAGTGGTTTCACGAAGCAATTTCGGCTACGGAAGCTAAAGCCAATTAAGTAATTCATTCGCAAGAAGAAATAACAGAGTGCCGGTCAGCGATAGTTCCAAAGGCTCTTTCTGTCGAACTGTACATATATAAATAAACTAAGTTGCATCCTGGCGAGAATCGGCGAAAGCAGAAGTAGAGATAAAATAATAAGATATTTATTTAATTCACATTAAACCTTCCAAGATCAGAATCTGCTGATATTTATTTGCTCTATTTTGTGATAAAAATTTCTGCTTCTTTCGTTTGGAATATAGGATTTTCGCCATTTTTAATGGCAAGAGGCGTGAGACAATCTTGTTGACATGTACACTCACGTTTGTGAAAATTGCAACACCAAGAAGGAATCGTCATAATTGAATGCAATTTAATACACAGTTGAGTGGTAGTGGTACAAATAAATGATTAAATGTTCAAAGCAAACAAACAAGAACAAGAGATCAGAATCAGTATTTTGTGTGGCCACCACGCGCCGCAATAAGTGCTGCTACACGACGTGGCATGGAGTCAAACAAAGTTTGAATGTCTGACTGAGGAAGAGCATTCCATATCGTTTGTACGCGTACCCAAAGTTCGTCTGCAGACGCAACAGGACGAGGATCACGAGCAAGACGCCGACCAATGACATCCCACACATGTTCAATTGGCGACATATCCGGGGAACACGCAGGCCAAGGAAGAAGCTGTACCTGCTGCGCTGCAAAGAAGGATTTAACAATCCGAGCAGTATGAGGGCGGGCATTGTCCTGTTGAAATACAGCGCCTGGCAAGCTTTGAAGGAAGGGAACAGCTTCGGGCTGTAGAACTTCACGGATATACCGGTTGCTGTTCAGATTGCCCACAATTCGTAGCAATTGAGATCGTCTATGATATGCTATGGCGCCCCAGACCATAACTCCGGGTGTTCGTCCACTGTGGCGTTCGATAATGCACTCCGGAAGGTGGCGTTCACCGGCATAGCGTCTGACACGAATGCGGCCATCATGGTACCACAAATTAAAGCGGGATTCGTCAGAAAACACGACATGCTGCCAATCAGCACGCCAGTCTCTATGCTGATTGGCCCATTGTAGCCGCAGGCGGCGATGGTCGTGCGTTAGGGGGATCCTGTATAAAGGAGTCCGTGCGCGCAGTCCACACTGCAGCAGACGTCTACGAATTGATGAAGCACACAATGAAACACCTGTAGCTATTGACCACAGTGCTGCCAATTGTCTAGAGGAAGCTGTACGGTCCGTCCGCGCCATGCGGACCAGGTGTCTATCATCGCGAGCTGACGTCACATTTCGGGGTCCACTCCCGGATTTCCGAGTTGTCCGACACTCGTCCGTCCACTGCTTCCAAACGCGCATCACTGTGCTGCTGTTACGCTGCACACGAGAGGCTACTGCACGATACGACAATCCAGCTTCACGAAGGCCGATGATTCTCCCTCGTTCAAACTCTGTAAGTTGTTCAAATCTCGCTCTCTTTCGTCGACGAGGCATAAGTACAGATTGAGTTAACGTTTACCACTAGCAGATAACCACCGATAACCATACACGCCTCGCTACAGCCGTCTATTTATTCGGATCCATCAGCCGTTCAGAGGGCGCTGCTCAGAATACGCATGCGCTACGGATTTGCAATTCTAATCATTTGCATATCATGCGCTACTTTGCATTTCCTGAAAATTTCAGCTCACTCGCGTAAGTCCTTCATGGTGTTGCAATTTTCACAAACGTGAGTGTAATAATGATGCAGAAATTTAAAAGTGTTCTTGCAGTAACTAAGGTAATAATGAGGTAGTTTAGTAGATAATCCATTGCTTTTGTTGTACATTTAGATCTAAGAGGAATAGCTCAAGCGAAATGTATATGATACTTAGAATACTCATCGGAGCACTTTTAACTACTGTATTATAGATATTAGACACAGGACCAGCAAATATAATGCTGAAATAATAAATCTGTGAAGCTCTTGAAGCATGGCATAAGAAATTTATGGGAAGTTTGATGCAGAAGCATTTTCTTATGATCAAACAGAAATATGATGTGCTGCACAGTGGAATAAAAGTTTCGGATCTTGAAAAATCAGATTTGGAGAAGATGCAATTTATTATCATAGCCACTTATTTAATTGCTTTTATTACCTACAAAGGCGTGCTAAGTTACCAAATTCAAAAACCAAGAGATCTGTTTTAAGAACATAGGAACATTAAGGTTTCAAAAACAAATCCCAAAGTCCAAATTAGGGCTCCCAGATGCCTATATTCTATGAAGGATTACATTATTAAAAATTTGATGGCTCTAGGCATCCTTGTTTTATCACAATGCGTGAAACATACATACATTTATGCAAATTGTTCAATATTTAATTTATTTAAGTATAACACAGGGCGATAATATTTGGTGGCATAGTTTGAAAAGTGAAACTCCGTTTACAGTGAACGGACGTAAAATGCCAAAAAGAAATTAATAGCCCTTCTGAGCTAACCCTTCTTTGGGCTAATAATAAACTAAATGCTGAAAGTGCGCTCACTAAGCTTTAAATGTAGTTAGAACAAAAATATCTATGCATTTAAAATTTGCAACCTTTTACAGAAAATTAATACTCTTATTCGTTTTCGTAAATTGTTAACAACAATAAGAGATTTTGCTTTTATTAAGAAAGGAACGTCGCATTTATTGTAAGGATTTGACTATTTTTTTTACCAATGGTTAATTTTGAGTTAAACCAACATTTCTGTCGCTCTCCTTTTCACCCACGCTTTTCATGCCAGAATGTAAACGAGATAGCTAGCGTTTATTCAGATTTATGAGAAAGAACTGCTATTTAAGCGAAGGTTTCGTAAGTGTATTTTAGAGCGTGTTCTGCCTACCTGAGGCCACGTTGTTACTGTGTCTCTATAAAGAAAATAAATTTACTGATAATTAGCATGAGTTACACAAAGAAGATAAATTTGCTCACAATTGTTATCAGTTATATAAAGAAGATAAATTTACTAATAATTAATATGAATGTACGTTTAGTTTGAAAATAAACTGAAGCGAATTCTGGTTACTTTAATCTGAAAGTTTAAGCCACTTTAATTATAATGTAAGTTATTTTATTATAAAAATTTTCTGCTACCTTTAGGCTATTTGATGTCATAAGCAATGAAATCTGTTATGAAGCAGAAAATAGCCTCGATATGTAGGTAAAGCCTATACAAAAGGGGCCCGCTAATGTGCAGTAGCTCTTCAGACGTTAGTTTGTGAAGTCCCAAGCTGGAATCTTAATTTTAGTTAGAGTCAGTTATTTAGTAGGTTAGCGAAGCATTTCAAAATTTTTGCCTCAGCTAAGACGCTTTTAACCCTTTCGCGATGGGAAGCGCAAACAGGAGCGTCTGTTTCTGAGGCCGGCAGTCTCTTACGCGAGTGTTTTTCCAGGACCGGACTTTGTTTGCTATTAAGCCTAAATCCATGAAATTACCCAAATACCAAGGCGTTGTTTAATAATGTTCTGTAGAGTATTTAAACGAACATCTACATGTATCTGAAACGGTATGGACAATGAGTCATATGGTATGAGTCATGCTACTCTCATTTTGACTAGAAGGTCTAAACTACATGTATCTGAAACCATATGGACATACAATGCTCTCATGTTATAAGGTATTTCTCCCACCTTCTTCGCATGCCTTCGTGATGTAGTGGTCAACACACTCGACGCGTAACCGAAAGGTTCGTGGTTCGTTTCCCCGCGAAGGCGTTGCTCATTTTTCATGCCTCCTGCTTCTAAGTAACCTAATGCCTCTACATTAACGCTTGAACTAAAAAGGTGGTGGATGATGATTCTCCACCACCAGGATTTGGTAATTGGGTCCCCTGATCCCCAGTGGCCTTTTAAAAGGAGAAGTCTATAAGGTATTTCTCCCAACTTCTTCACATGCCTTCGTGGTGTATTGGTCAGCATACTCGATGCGTAACCGAGAGGTCTGTCGTTCGATTCTACAATGTGCCAAAAGTTATAGTTTTTAAAATGTTCCATGTCACTGGGAAAATATGTGAGGGCCCAGGGTGAACAAAGAAACGCTCTGAAAAGCTAGCGTGTCGGTCGGGAAATGAGTGCCTTTCCTGCTGGCACGAATACGTGACAGTCGGAGCGAAAGGTTTCTTCTCAAAGGAGATGACATATTCATGTTTCACATAAGATACAATCCAGAAAATCCCCGCAGCCAGTCTCTTTAGAGACCAGGAACCAAATTCAGAAGTGTTCAGGATATTTATTCATTCGGTAACACTAATTTACTAATTGGAAGAAAATCTTTGCAAAAACTCTCATAGTTAACATGTATTATTTAATGATAAAAATGAATTACTATAAAAATCTAGTAAGTGGACTTTAACAATTATTAAACGGCCCAGCAGCGGCCGAGCCGTAAAAGCCGCTAAACACTGGTAGTTCGGTTCGCTGGTAGACGAGTCCCGGCGAATGGGCTGGCTACATGGGCTTTTCGTAGTTTTCCCCATGTGTACGAGTACGGATACGAGCCAGACCCCCACGGGGCATCTCTTCCTTTCCGTGTAGTGCCTAAGGGGCGAGCACACAATAAACAAAAAAAAATATTACTGGGGGAGGAAGAATTCAGAAGAAAGAACGCAGAATAAAAAGAAAGGAAAAGTGCAGCTGTTTCCTATTAAACGCAATCAAGCATTATTTGTGGTTTGCAGAGACTTCATAAAATACAAAGCAAAAGGGACAATAGATAAAGCCAAGATATCATTATTTACACTTTTGAATGAAGAATCAGTAATAAGTCAGTTAATTTGGATTGGTATTAAATCAGAGCCTTCAAAGTCGTGTCTAAACAATTCAGGAGCACCGAGATAAAAATGAGACAGGAAGACAGAATTCATTAATCGTATCTTTCACTCCCCATTCGTGAACTTTCAGCCAAATATGAAGATATTGACAAAATCATCTATAATCCATCTGTTACCTGTTCAGTGACAGTCCAGCGAATACAATATCCTTTCACGAGTGTGAAATTACATCTTTTATCATTATTTATCTTTGATACCGAATGACAGTTACATTGCTAATGATGCCCGATGACAGCTTTGTCAATGAAATATTATCCGGTAACCCGTGACTTTTCCGTTACTTCCATTTACTTTACTTACCGCAGAAGTTCTCCCCACAGATGAAATTTAAACTAATTTTTAATGAAGCTTAACGTCAAAAATTCTGACAAAGAGCTAGTTAATTCCCTGTTACTTTAATAAACTTTTATATCCACGTATACATTTATTTTAATGTTTAATTCTATAAAATCATTTTCGCATTACTGAATATATGCACTTCATAATAACGAACATCATACACAGAAATTTTCAAATTCTAGTAAAAGAATAGTGAGAAAATACAAGCATTAAAAGAGAAAACTGTATCAAAGATTATGGAAGAGATAGCAACATATCTGATTTATAAAACGAACAAGGTATTGGATTAATTTATTTACGGCAATGCACACTAGAGATATGTGCCAAAAGGGCAGTATGTCTTCATGGAGGACTTTCTATAAAAGACTGGCATGTCATTTCAGAAAAAGTCCGATTTTGTGTCAAAATACCTATATTAGAACAATGCTATATATAAATCTAATACATATCCTAAGTTGCGCTTTCGAGACAGGGAAAATGTAATTTAAATTTTGTCAATCGGGCCAGTAGAAAGGAAGATATAGACCTATCCGCCCCCCTTTTGTTTGGCGCCGTGTACATTTACATTCGGCTTTCATCTCCTTCCGATTGGTTAATTAATTGATATCAGGGCTAGCTTTCTAAAAGGATTGATAACTTCGTGGATGACGTTCTTAGGCAAACTGACTTGTAATTT
This sequence comes from Stegodyphus mimosarum, assembly GCA_000611955.2. Taxonomy (NCBI): domain Eukaryota; kingdom Metazoa; phylum Arthropoda; class Arachnida; order Araneae; family Eresidae; genus Stegodyphus; species Stegodyphus mimosarum. The sequence continues at coordinate 115,520 of KK120133.1, forward strand.
ACACCCTTTCCCACCGAAAGATTTTCCTAAATATAGCATTCGCAGCCCTTCATCCAAAGCTTAAAGGAATATTGTAATCGGGATTGTTAAAAATCTGCAATATTTTACACTGTCAAAAACCTGTAATTTCCAATCATTTTAATCTTACTGCCGTCAACTAAATTTAAAATAGCAATAGCTGAACTTAGCCTTCAGTTATGGAAGCATCTTAAAGTTATAGAAGCTTCTAAACAATGAAAAAAAAAAGAAAAAAATTTTAAAAAAGTAAAAGCTTTCACATTTTATATTATAACCAAAGGGACATCTTTTAACTCTTTGTATGCTACCTTTACTTATTAAATATGATGTTCTTCGTACATAAACCACATAAAATTCAAATCAGCAGCAATATCACAAAATATTTAAAAACACAAAACATTTAAAAACTAATCTAACTACATCTGACTTTAGTTGAACAGTACTTATTTAAGTAAAGCCAGAATTGCTGGCTTGTGTAAACCTAAGTTGGATCTTTGTTACTTCTTTGTGTTGAAATAAAACGGTCTTATTCAAACTTCTTCTGACTTTTGTTTGTATCATAAGACTTGAAGATAATTCTTCTGCAGTCTTTTTAGAGCTCTTTAGTGTATGCGTCGTAAGAATACCAGACTCTATAGACTTCATATTTTTTGAAAAGTTATCCTAGGTTATATGCGACCTAGAAACCTAGGATACCCCTCAAAAGATGGTTCACAGTTAGAAGATAATTTTGCAGAATTCATATTCCAAGACCAATTAAGCATAATTTAGTGAAATTATCTGAAGAATCTAAGATTTTGTAAACTTTTGCAGAAATTTAATGCTATTTTATTATAGTTCATCTTTTCTGCAAATGCATTCTCCCAGTACTCCTCATAAACTATTAAGAAAACAGCTTTAAATCGGAATACAAACTTACGACAACTTGAAAATGTACACAAATCTATTTGCAGGAATAGATTAGCAATTTTCGATTGCTAATCAGTTTGAATCCGCAACAAGAAAAGCTTATTTCAGAAACTACAAACACTTTATATGACTTAAAGGGGATATTATGATAGTTTTCAATCGATTCATTCGATATTAACATTACAAAAATTCAAAAATAAATGTTAGAAGAAAGTAACAAATATTCTGTAATCTCTCTTTTCGGCAAATAATATAAAAAATGTTTATCTTGGGCTGTGCAGGATTACGATTAAGTATCGATTCCAAGTAATGGATCAGTTATCGGACTTTATCGATTGCTGAGACAAGATGCAGGTAGCAATTTCTCTGGATCTGCTCTATCGTTAGCTCAGCTAAATAGAAAGAGGATTTGCAGTAATGTTCTTTAAAAAATGTAATTTTGATTAATGAAAATGCTTTTAATAAATGGAAGTGATTGCAGATTTGCACTTTATATTTGGATTCGCTATTAACTGCAGAATTTCTTTACTTTCCTCGATGATAATTTTAAAAATGTGGATGAAATTACTTCCATGTAAAACAATAAAACTTCATAACCATAGACTTCAGTGACAAATTTCATTTTATAATAGCATTTTATTTTGCGATGATTTATTTTTGTTATTTGAAAGGGTATTTTTATTTTAAAAATCTGATGTAGACACCACATGACTTCCTTGTACGTCCTATTAAATTATACACATTTTTTACTGTACTTCATTAAATTCCATGTACTTAACTTTCTACAAATATTTCTGAAAGGGGGTAAAAAAGTAACGATTCTTATTTTTAATATTATTTAAAACTTGTAACTGAGTTATTATAAAATGTATCGAAATAATTCTTTTAGTACTTAACAGATATTTTTTCCTTAATTTCAACAATACTTATTCTAAAAACTCTTCTTTACTACTTCTTAAGTACGGTATACGTAATTAAGAACTAGTGAAGAATATTTGAAGAATATTTGAAGAACATAGAATTTACTCTACAATACCTTTTAACAGACTGCTTTCCAATACGAACTATTCTATCTTAAATAGTTTTATAAACGTATTTGTTAACAGAATTTAAGTTTATGTTTACAATTAAATGTTAAGTTTATTATATATTTAGATAATATTTATAATCATTAAAAATTTAGATGAATTTAACAACCAGATTTCTTCACAGTAACTTTCACAGGCAGCTATGAATGACTGAATCCTTCCTTTCCAAATATATTTATAAATAATTTAATAAATATTTAAGTATTTTGTTAAAGGCAGATGCATCTTTTTGCAAGCATATGCATAAATACCTATACATATTTAATATTTTTCATT
>KK120133.1:121385-162597 GCA_000611955.2 Stegodyphus mimosarum
CGTGTAGCAGTCAGCACGCTGGATGTGTATTCCAGAGGTCCGTGGCTCGAGTCCGGACGAAGGCGTTGCTCGTTTTTTATCTCTCTTGCTTTCAAAAAATACTTAATGACTCTATAATGTAACATAAAGAGAATTTCCTGTAGAAAGAGGAAAAGTCTTAAAGTGTTGATACCTCATAAATGAAAAGATTTTGGTTCAGCTTGTAATATGGTCCTGCAGGTGCATCTTATGAATCCTTGGCTATTCTTATATATTGAATATAATATGCACTGAGTAATTCATACTTTGTCAACTTTGCCGATCAGCATTTTGACATTCTTTCAAACGCAAAGTAAATATATTCAAATTTAAGTGTTTCATGCTTTGAAATTTCATTTTCGATACTATATGAAAGACTAAGTTCGCACTTTGTCAGTAATATATATGCACATATTCTAGTTGCCAAAAACACTCATTCAGAAAGCACCACTACAGAGTGCTTAATGTACAGCGTCATTTATTCAGCAACATTAAGGTACAGTGATACATATACAGGATGTCCCATAAATAATACCCAAAATCTGCAAAACCAGATTCCTAGTTGGGAGTACATAAAAAAGGCCCAAAAATCTATAACTGTACGATCTATACTTTACGAGCAAAATGCATCGCAATTGGAGCAATAAAAAACACTTTATTTAACACATCAACAGCAGTATTTATAAAGTGTCTGCCGTGCATATCGAGGCAGGCTTCAGTGCGCTGTGGAATGGATGAGTGCACACGTCACAGCAGTGAGGTGTCTGCCGAAGTACAAGCAGCATGCAAACGAGCAGCTTACTGCGTCTCAATACAACAATTCTTTGAGATAACCCCATAGGAAAAAAATCCAACACTGTGAGATCCAGCGATCGTGGTGGCCATGGAATTGGATCCCCACATCCAGTCTAGTGGCCTGAGTATTCCATATCGACCCAATCACGTGAAGAAGCGATAAAATGCGGCAGAGCTTCATCATGCTAGAACCATCGGCGATATGATCGGTCATACTTTTCTTTTGCGTTTATGTCGAAAACTGTGGATCCCGCAAGTACAATTCTTTGGGCAATTTTTATGTAATCGGAACGAAACATATGGCTGTGCAGACTCTGGGTGTTATTTATGGGACATCCTGCATACACTAGAATATAATTAAATTCAAGTATTTATTATGTAACTCTTTCAAAATATATAACAATCAGCTATACACAAAAAGTGCTATTTCGTGTCAAAATACCTATGTTAGAGTAATGCTATATATATAAATCTAATACATATCCCAAGTCGCGCTTTCCAGATATGAAGAAACGCAAGTTAAATTTCGTTAATCGGCCCAGTAGAGAGGGAGATGTAGAACTGCCCCTTTTTATATTGTGCACTGTATAAGTTCGAATCTGATAAGAAACCCGATTTTAAAAGGTGAATAATAGCTATTTGCTTTTTGCAAAGTTTATAAGCTTTCATTATTGCTAAAGGCTATGCTACTTTTCACAAGAGTTCTATTGCTGTGAATCTGACTCTGAGGGTTACAGCCGAAATCTTCGCGGCAAAAACATCACGGACGAAAACGTCGTGGAGAAAACAACGCAAGGCGAAAACGTCGTGTTACAAAGCATTGTGGGAGAAAATAAAGCAAAGAGGAAACATCGCAGCTCTAAAACGTGGTACAAAATATCGTCGTGGAAAATAAAGCGATTAAAAAACTTCGCAGTATTAAAACATCATCGTCGAAAATATCGTAGTAAAAAATAAAGTATCTACAAATCACCGCATGACGATAACATTTCAGATATGCGTTTTTCAGGCTTCAATAATTGTTAATGGATATTCGCATAATAATTTATGAGAGCAAGGTGGAAAGAAGGATAATTTTTGCTTTCATATTTTTTATTAACTAATAAATTTTTAAAAAACAAGAAATAATTTTCACTATTAGAGTATCAGTGCAACAAAAGTGAAGAAAATAATATTATAATTAACTTAGAAATTTTTTATAGATAAGTTCATGCACTTCCTTATCTTTCTTTTTCTATTCTTTTTTAGATTATACTTTTCATGGAAAATTACCAGTTAAACTTTATAAAAAATAATTTGTTAATGACCTTTTTTAGTCAACTATGTCAGTTTAAAATTAAGTGCTTTAAGTTGTGTTAATTTTCTATACTTACGCTTCCATTTTACATTTTCAGCAAATATTTATTAGTTAATAAAAAATATGAAAATGAAATTTATCCTTCCTTCCATCTTGCGCTCACGAATCTTTATGCGAGTTTTTACAATTATTAAGCAATCATTACATTTTACAGTTACTAAAGCCTGAAAAATGCATATCTGCGATGTTATCGTCATGCGATGATTTGTAGGTACTTTATTTTTTACCATGGTTCTTCGACGGCGATGTTTTTAAACTGCGAAGTTTTTAAACCGCTTTATCTTCACGACGATGTTTTGTACCACGATGTTTTAGAACTGCTATGTTTTCTCTTTGCTTTATTTTCTCCCACGATGTTCTGTACCACGACGTTTTCGCCTTGATTTGATTTCTCCGCGACGTTTTCGTCCGCGATGTTTTTGCCGCGATGTTATGGGCGGACACCGACTCTGAGTAAGATCCTAGTTAGCACATAATGTTCTTATTGTCCCACAATATATCAAGGAATACATATCACTTACGGCAATGATGAAACTCTATAATTAAAAGAAAGATATTATATAAAGTAAATAATGCAAAGAGTGTTTTATGTGAGTTTGAAAGAATTATATTAACAATCTAATAGCCAATTCATTATTTAAAGAAAACATTCATATTTATACAGTAAATATAAATGAAAGTCAAATAAAAATTTTAAAGGCAGTGTAAACAAAATGAAGATAAATCTTCTAATAGAAATGTAAAGGAATTCCAAATAAAAATTACAAACGAAGTGTGAAAATATTCCAAATAAAAATTTATTCTTTCGAAGCCAAATAAAATATGAAAGAGAAATATAACAAATATTTATGTTTTCTGTTGCAGCTAGTCAAATAGAGTAACTATAGCTTAATTTAGATTACCAACTATTTTTTTTAAGAAAAAGAAATCCTCGTGCACCACAAAGTATCACACGAGACTTACCAACTATGTTAAAGACTAAAATGCTTTGTTGGGTTTTACTTATTTAATTCCAATGTTCAATCTTAGCACCCCACAAACACTAACAATCGAATAATGGCTTAAGTGTGAGAATAAACTTAAGCGAATAATCACTTAAGTGTGAGAGTAGACTTAAGAAGGGTAAACTACCCTTTATTTTCCAGAATAATTAGAATCAATTCCTAACTCGGAGTATACACAAAGCCTCCACTTGTGCTTGAAGTTAAATGGGTATGGAATGAAACTAAACTAAGCTCAACTAAAGCTATCTGAAAGGTATAGCCAAAGCTATCAGAATTCTAAGTAGTTGGCCTCTAAATATTAATTAAATTGGCGACGCCAAGCATGGGCCTAACGTATGACCGACCTTAGTATCCTAAGAGAGAACGTTGCCAAAAGGCAAACGCGTGTTAGTCAGGAAAATCAGACTCACTATCTCAAATTCGGCGAAACATCGACTTAAATAGTACTCTTACTCATTTGCATTAACTGCGTAACTACTTTATTAAACAATAAACTTATTAACAGTAACTACTTTATTAAATAATTTCTTAGTCGATGGTCATACATTCGATTTTAATGATGCTCGATTTAGTCATGCAAAATTGGAGTTTTTCACGAAACAGTTTCTGAAAGTTAAACATCTATTCATCGAAGAGGAAAACTCACTAGCAGGAAGATAACCACGTTATATATCAGTGTTCATAATAGATAACAAAAATACTCTCATGTCCATAAATTAAGGATAATTCGGAGTCACGCGGAAATCGAACTCTAAAATAAATATATCAGCTGTGAAATCACTACGCACATCTTCAAGAATCATATGCAAATTTCAGGAAGTAACCAGATGACACCAATGGTATGTCACAATGACGAGAGTGTAAGAGAGTGATGTATAAGGAATACAGGCAAAGAAATAAAATTATTCGCAGGCGCTTTATAAGCATTTCAGTGCAATAACCGAATAGTTATGACACAAAGGACGCATTTGGATGATTTTTTACATGGTATAATTATCGGCCGTCTGGAATGTGGGCGTACCCAACTGGAAGTATCAGACGAACTTGAAATTGCCCAGAGTGTTATCTCCAGGCTTTAGTAACGATTCCAAGATGATGGTAATGTAAGTAGACGTTACAGCACAGATCGCCCCAGAGTTACAACGCCGAATGAGGACCGGTATTTGGCAGTTACTGCCCAAAGAAACAGGCGGAGCACAGCCTCAGACCTGTCTCGTCAGCTCTCTTCAGCCACTGGTACGACCATAAGAGAGTGATATATAAGGAATACAGGCAAAGAAGTAAAATTGTTCGCAGGCGCTTTATAAGCATTTCACTGCTATAACCGAATAGTGATGACACAAAGGACGCATTTGGATGATTTTTTACGTGTTAGAATGATCGGCCGTCTGGAATGTGGGCGTACCCAACTGGAAGTATCAGACGAACTTGGAATTGCCCGGAGTGTCATTTCCAGGCTTTGGCAACGATTCCTAGATGATGGTAATGTGAGTAGACGTTACAGTACAGGTCGCCCCAGAGTTACAACGCTCATATGGAGTCATATGGACAGCTCCAGGTACCCGTTACAACCACGAAAACATCATTGAACGACACCGTTACGGTGGTGCAGGAGTGCTCGTTTGGGAACCCAGGTTCCAGAACTGACCTGCATGTTCAAATTGGAACCATGACAAGCCAAATCTATCGGGACGTCATTCTGGAACAACATGCACGTTTGTTTCGGGGCGCCATGGGCGCACAATTTGTGTTTATGGATGACAACGCCCGTCCTCGCCGTGCAAACATCGTAAGCGAATGCCTTCAATCGGAGGATATCACCCGTATGGCCTGGCCAGCATTCTCACCGGACTTGAATCCAGTAGAGGACGTGCGGGACCTGCTTGGCCGACGAGTTGCAGCCTGTCAACATCCTCCTACATGTCTACCGGAACTTCGGAGAGCATTGGTTTTTGTGTGGTGTAATATCCCCCAAGATCAGAACAATAATTTGATACCCAGCATGCCTAGGCGTTGTACGGACTGTATTGCATCGTCTGGGAGACATACAATGTATTAACAATCATACCAACCATGTAATATTGGTTTTTTGTAAATAGGTTTTTTTTTTTGTAATTTGCTCCTGGGAGAAAAAATCGCTATCTTTTTTAATAATATCAAACATATAGCATCTTTTTTTGCTCTTTACCTTTTGTTTAATAAATAAGCTTTACAAATAAGTCAAATTTGTTTTGCCTCTAGCTCTTCCTTTACCTGATTTTGCATTATCCTTAATTTATGGACATGAGCGTATTATTCTAGGAAACTTGCGAAGTCTTTGTGGGGTTTCACTATTTAATTCCAAAGTTCTAACTTAGAACCCCACGAACACTAAGAAGCGAATAATTGCTTAAGTGTGTGAACAAAACACGTAAGACTTAAAGAGGGCTAGCCCTTTATTTTTCAGTATATTTACAATCAGTTCCTACTTGGAACTTTAGGCAAAGCTTCCACTCCGGCTTTATCGTAAAATAATTGTTATTTAAACTAAAACTAGCGTAACTAAGCTATTTGAAAGGCATAGACGAAGCTATCAGAGATCTAACTAGTTGGCCCCTAAGTATTAATTAAATCGGCGAAGCCAAGCAAGGGCCTAAGGTATGGCCGAGAGTAGCAATAGCTAAGACAGACGTAGCCAAAAGGCAAACGCGCACTAGTCAGGAAATAGGAAAGAAGCATAACTTCAAATAACTGTTAATAAACTTAGGATAAACCTTACAACTTTTTAAACTTTGCAAAAAAAAGAAGTTCTTTCGGTTATAAAAATCCACCTATTTATTTTATGTATTAAAATTCAATATTCTTAACTGTCTCATAATTCATACTATTGAAGTATGTGCGAATAGGTTTAAATATTTTTCCTCGTCATTCTATTCTCATTTGTCAAACAATTTTAATTTTGAATTCTCGAGCGCCTAATTCAAAATTTTCACTTTCAAGTTCTGTAACCGTCCCTTGTGAGGTCAGAAGTAAATGTGATTTATATATAATTCCTCCGAAATGATTCTCCAAAAAGGGACGTGTCAAGAAGTTCTCTGAGGTTTTTGTTAATCGATATTGGGAAATTTTGAAGGCCATATCCAATAAAATTCTGAATTTCAATGAGCTGTCAATTATTTTTCCATAAATCGCTAAAATTAAGCCGACAGAACAATTATTTCAAATGGGAATTTTAAATCAAGCGATGACAGTTTAAGTTCAAACTGCCTGAAGAAAATATATAATGCCCATTACTTGAAACCGGATTAAGGCTCGGTCATAATAGTATTTCAAACGCTTAGAATTCAGAGAAATTATTCTTTTATTTGTAAAAATTTATTTCCAAAGACAATTTAAATAGTTGAAGAAGTATTTGAAAACCAAGCAGAGAATAAGTATTGAAAAGTGGAGATCTCAGCAGATGACAGTTCTCTCTTTCAAAATGGAAGGTATTTATTAGCAAAAACAAAATAAAACCTGAGAGGTTTTCGATTTTAAATTACATCTAAAGGGGCGTTTTTTTAACGTTTGGTGTCTTACCTTTATTTATTAATTATCATGTTCTTCCAAATTAAACCATAAAATTCAGTTCAACAGCAATATCGCAAAATAATTTTAACATTAGCATATCTTTAGAATTTCCGACGCATAGTTCCGCTCGCTGGAGGTAACAAGGCTTTTTTTCTTGTAGAGTGCTGCCATTACCCGCTTTTAAATCGTTGAATTTTTTCGTCAAAAATTCGTTATAGATTTACAAAATATGAAATAGATAATAAAACAAATTCCAAATTCCAAACTTGGGCTTCCAGAAGCGCATATTCATGTGGAAACGTACGTTATTCAAAACTGAATGGCCCTAGGTACCGTTGTTTTATCACAATGGGAGAAACATACATACATTTGTGCAGATTCTTCATTATTTAATTTCTTTAAATATTATACAGGGTGATAACATTTCGTGGCAACAATTTGAAAAGTGAATAGTATATTTAAAGTGAATCAACGCAAAATCGCAAAACGAAAACAATAGTGCTTCAGGGACAAAGCCCCTTTGGACCAAAAATCTATTTATTCGCGGGAAACAAAATTATATGAGTGAATTATGAATTCTACTCATTACCATTTTTCCGAATGAAGTGCAATACAGCCTCGATCATCATAAATAATATGAGCCAATGCTATTTCGAATGAGTGAATATTAGGACAAAACGTAAAGCCATGGCCATTGCAAATGAAAATTTTGAAGGGACCACAGCTTCCGACCTTAATAGTGGCCAATTCATTTAAAGAGCTAGAGTATTGGAAAAATTGAAAAAAAAGTTGAGAATACCTCGGATTTTTGAGGCACATGCGATCTCAGCGTCATCTAGTGAAATATCAAAATTCGATTACGAAAAACAACGTCCATTATTCCGCATTTCTTCCGGTAACACTGTAGTAACCCCATAGTGCGGTCAGTGAGAAATTCACAGAACAAAGCGAAAATACAAAAGAATATTCTGGCACGGATTGACCTTGGACAAAGGATTCTACGTTCAACAGGATTTCCAACGCCGCTACTTAACTGAAATGGTGTGTTATAAAATGGTTCTCTTGAAATGTTTAATCGGAGTTGTTGTTCAAATCCTAAACTGAACTGCTAGAACTTCTAAGATCAACACTTAACGTATGCTTGAGAGAAATCATCATGACTATTTTGAAATAACGAAGACAACGATACTTGATTGGACTGGAAAACCATTTGCATCTCCATTAGATCACTTTACGTTAGATTTATCAATAAAAGAAAGGGAGGAGTTATTAGACTTCAGAGTGATCATATCCTTGAAGGTGAATTTAAGGAAGCTCCATGATCTCAGTTTTGTAAAATTTCAAAAACAGGGCATTCGTGCATTAACACAAAAACTATTAACATTCTTTTTACTCTTTACTACAGCATACGTGTGTGAATTAAATTTCCCTTCTTAGTATAATGAATTCTAAGAGATGATCATTAAAATGTTTTGATTATAAATTGTGTGTAGTTCTCTCGATCATAGATCCCGATGTATAAGCATTGTGTTGAGGGAAACAAATCTAAGCATAACACTGAAATAAGAAAGCAATATTTGGTATATGTAGACTAGTAACATTAGGCGTATGTACGACTCTGTATACGTAGGTACGTTAGAGTCGCACTTACGTATGTTTTCAGCTGAGGCGAAGAGGTGGATGCGAGCCCATGCATAGAACGCAAAGTGTACGGTCGTAAATAACTTATAATGTATTTTCTCCTTTCTTCCAGCATGCTTCGTGATATAACTGTAGCACACTCGGTGTATATTCACCCTTTAAAATGGGGGAGTATATAAGGTGTTTTCTCCCTCCTTCAGCGTGCCTTAGTAGTGTAACGATAGCACACTCGATGAGTATTCGAGAGGTCCAAGTTCGAGTTCTGGCTAGGGCATTGCACATTTTTCACATCTACTGCTTCAAAAAAAACCTAATGACTCTAAAAACCCATGCAATAATATTTAATACTGGATTTAAGTATTCAGAAAATGACATTATGTCAAATCATTATTAATTATTTCGCTAATGTTATTAATTCATAATTGTTTCATGAATAAAATAATTGTGAATGATAGTATTTATGCTTGTGACATGCGCCGTGTGATTATTTATGCTTTCCGTGTTAGCGATGACGTTGAGAAGATTGGGAAAGTTTGTTACGCTGAACTTCTATGTATTTACTCAACTCCAATTTTACAAAAAATGAAGTTAACAAAAAGCCGTATAGTTTTAAATAACAAAATGTGACTGCATTGCTGTAGCTGTATTTTAGTATAAATGGCTTGCCTTATATTTAAATTAATTCTTTTTTCTGCTCTGAAAAATCTAAGAAGAAGAGGAGACTAAATTCTTTTTGATTTTCTTTAAGATAAAAAAAGTACAGTTTTTTTATTAATTTAGTCATTAAGTATACAATAATCAAAAGACTTTGTAGAGACATTAGGTTATTTCGAAGCAGGAGACGTGAAAAATGAGCAACGCCTTCGGGAATCGAACCACAGACCCCTTCTTTGCACGTCGAGCGCGCTAACCAATACACCACGAAGGCATGCGAGGAAGGCAGGAGAAATGCCTTATATCCTCCCCCTTTTAAAGGGCAACTGAGGTTTCGGGGACTCAATCGCTAAATCCCGGCGGTGGAGAATCATCATTCACCACCTTTTTAGTTCGGGCACCAGTGTAGAGTCATTAGGTTATTTCGAAGCAGGGGACATGAAAATGAGCAACGCTTCACTGGGAATCAAACCACGGATCTCTCGGTTACGCGTCGAGCGTGCTGACCACTTCACCCCGAAGGCATGCGAAGAAGGCGGGTAAAATACCTTATAACCTTAATATTTTTAGATACGTGTAAATGATAAGCGGCAGGAAAAACTTAGCTGTTAAACTTGGAAATACGAACTGTTTTAGCCTAATAAACGAATTTTTACTGCCCAGTTGCAAGTGGTTTAGCGTAGAAAAAATTTTAGGCAAGTGGAAAAAGGGAAACGACGCGAGAACAGCATGGCGTTATGATTTGGAACGATTTTAAAGTGGGATTAAATCAATACGAATGCGTTCAGCGTCTTCAGTTACTATTTAGAAATGAAGATCCATTTTGTGCTACTATATTCAGATGGTTTGCAGGATTTCACAGTAGGCGCTACTCTCTTCAGGATGAAGAACACACAATAAGGTTGTTGTCCTGTCATTATCCGACAGAAATCCCGGATAATGTATCTCCATACAAAAAAAACCATTAATCCGTGATAATCTCTGTACCTACTAAGTGATACAGAGGAAGTTAACATTGGATCCGCTGCCAACATAAAATTATTCATGAAGAATTGCATACGAAAAAATTAGTCTGCCTTTGCTTTCCCGGTAATTTAACTAAGCACCAGAAAGAGGGGCGTATCAGAATCAGTAAAGAAACTTTTATATTACTTGAAGATGGTGGTCATAACATTATTTTTGAAATCGTAAGTGGTGATGAAACGTACATATTACTTTTTCACGTTCTAGCACGTCAAGAAAGTAAAGTACAGGACTTTGAAGACGAGTACCCGCCTACAGTGTGAATAGCCAAATGGACTATGAAAATAGTAAGGTATTTTCTGCAGAAGTACAGGACTGGTGAAAACCGCCAAGCTGGAAAGCCAGAAGACTGTCACAGCTAACTGATACATCAATTAGAATCTTCCCGATATTCTTCAAGAAGTGAATGTTAGAAGACTCATGTTCTACCATGAAAATGCAAGGTCAAAGCTGTCAAGCTGGGAAAACAGAAGACAGTCACAGCTAACTGGTACATCACTTAGAGTCTCCAGAAATTCTTCAAGAAGTAAATGTTAGAGGGATCATGCTCTACCATGACAATGCAAGATCAAAGCCGTCAAGCTGGAAAGACAGAAGATAGTCACAGCTAACTGGTGTAACTGTCTTCTTAACATTTAGAGTTTTCCAGAAATTCTTCAAAAGTAAATGTTAGAGGATTCATGCTCTACCATGACAATGCAAGGTGAAAGCCGTTGAGCTGGGAAAACAGAAGACAGTCACAGCTCACTGGTACATCACTTAGTCTCCAGAAATTCTTCAAGAAGTAAATGTTAGAGGGATCATGCTCTACCATGACAATGCAACGTCAAAGCCGTCAAGCTGGAAAAACAAAAGATAGTCACAGCTAACTGGTGTAACTGTCTTCTTAACATTTAGAGTTTTCCAGAAATTCTTTAAGAAGTAAATGTTAGAGGACTCATGATCTACCATGACAATACAAGGGCAAAAACCGTCAAGCAGGAAAGACAGAAGACAGTCACAGCTAACTGGTGTAACTGTCTTCTTAACACTTAGAGTATTCCAGAAATTCTTCAAGAAGTAAATGTCAGAGGATTCATGCTCTACCATGACAATGCAAGGTGAAAGCCGTCAAGCTGGGAAGACAGAAGACAGTCACAGCTAACTGGTACATCACTTAGAGTCTTCAGAAATTCTTCAAGAAGTAAATGTTAGAGGACTCATGCTCTACCATAATAATGCATCTTCTCATTCGGTAACATTGACAGTTAAGTATCTTAAACAAAAACGCATCAAAGTGATAGAAAATTCATCCTTATTCACCCGATCTAGCTATGTGTGACTTTTGTCTATTTTTTAATCTAAAAAAGGAACTTCTGTGGTCTTCGTTTTCTTCCTGAAGAGCTATAAATGTATTTTTGATCGATTCCATGAAAGGAATGGCTTGAGGCATTTAATATTTGGAAAATTCTCCCACAAAAGTGCATTCATGCTGAAGGACAGTACTCTGAAGTCTCCTAACGTTTCATAAGTATAACTTTAAAAACCTATGTGTATCTAAAAGATTTCAGTGACCCTCGTATTCACACGATATACTGAGTTTTAAATGTGGTGGTCACAAAATAGCAACGTATGGTTATGCAAATTAGCGTTAGCGTAAACTGCGCAAATAAAGGGGGGGGACAATTCTATATCTCCCGTTCTACTGGGCCGAGTTTTTCATGTCCCGAATGCGCGACTTAGGGTACGTGTTAGATTTATATATAGCGTTGTTCTAATAGACGTATTTTGACACAAAATCGGACTTTTCCTGAAACTACATGCCAAGTGCTTTCAATATTTCGATTCTACGACTTAAATTATGCCAAACTAAGTTTTGTAAAACCCACGAGTAATTTTTAAAAAATTAGCTCTCAAAATTGTAGTTACTCATGTCTTTTGAATTTTGGTATATACTTACTAATATCTCTTTTTTCTGTTAAACTTATTTGATTCTACCTTTCATATTTCGAAATTTAGGTTCATTCCAGATAAAATTCGGCTATTTTTTATGATTTATTTTTAAAATTTGTATTTTAAATAATTTTTATAAATTTTTTGAAAACAGTTGTGAAGTAAAACCTATAAAATTTTTGCCGTCATCTTAAAGTAGATGTATTTCTAAGCATATCTGCAAAACATTACAGTTTTTTTATGTAAAATTCCCTAAGATATACGTAAATTTACATTTTGGAGTGGTTTGAAATTTGGCATATTCAATATAAGCGGTAACAGCGAAAATGTAGTTTGCGCACTGTGTTAAAATTATTTGAAAGTATAAACGATGACTTTTTTCCCAATTTTTCGTGGACAATGAAAAAAAGGAAAGGAAACTAGAAAATAAAAAATAGAAAATAAAACGCTATAAATTAAGAAGTTCGTCAAGTGAATTATTCTTGGCGCAAACTGAAAAAAATGCGCCAAGATAAAGTTTTAAATTTCTCCATAAATTTCTCACCAAAAATTACAAAATTTAAAATCTAGGCATAATTTGAATCGTAGAATCAAAATACAGAAAAAAATTGATATGTTATTTCAGGAAAAGTCCGATTTTGTGTCAAAATACCTATGTTAGGAGAATGCTATATATAAATCTAATATATAACCTATGTCGCGCTTTCGAGACATGAACAACGCAATTGTAATTTCGTCAATTGGCTGAGTAGAAAGAGAGATATAAAATTCAGAAAACTTCACAATTTATGCATCATAACATTTATTTAACAGTTCTATGATCTGAGTGTCTGTAACGTAACTGCGAGAATCGGTGTAAGTGACGCTAGCCCTGCGTAATTAACATTTTAAATGAATGGGAGAATTTTAACCGAGCTTCCTGTTTGCGTGTATTAAGAAGACTATGTCTTAATAATTGTATGATTTTGTGTAGAATTGACATATCATGAAACTTGATTAGAATCCAGCTATTTGCCTGTCATATTCGATACTTGCTTGTTGACGTAGAAATGTAGTTGTTTGGAAAATATGTGTTGTGGAAATAATTCTACTTCTTAAAATTTACCTTCATTTTCTGAATGGCAGCAGTAATATTCAGATGTGATGCACCTAATTACAGTTACTTCTATAAAAGTTTTACTTTCGGAGAAACCAAATTCTGAGATATTTGAGAAAGTTCTCGTGGGAGTAATTAGATTCTTTTTTCATGAATCTTATGCCGTAGGGATATGTATTCATTCCTAAAATAGCATCTTCAGTTTTGCATGCATGACTGCACAATGTTTCTGAAATTACATTCACTTTGTCTATTTTGCATATTTGCATATAATTCTTCATACTTATCTAATTAATATTAGTTAAAAATTTATTAACTTATTAAAATTTTGCAAGCTAAACTTCTATCACTATTTATACCACTATTAATTTAGCTGCCTAAAATAGTTGTCATATATATGTATATAATGTTTTTAACGAGTCCATCTAATGTACTTTTATAAAACTGTTGCATATTTCTGACAAGTTATCTGATTATTTACATATATTTTTTATTTAAATCAATCAGATGAAATGCAGAAATATATTCCTAGCAACTGTACTTACTGCTTTTTTTATCCTTTAGTTTAATGCATCACAGCGAACAGATTAAATTTGAATGTTAAATATCTTACACTTTGCTGAATAGCAACAGGCTAACGAGTGGAAGATAAAAATATTTAATTTCGGACAGTAGCAACACATTGTTTTTAAACAGCGGAGTTTGCTGATTAAATTGAAAGTCTAATCTTAATATATTTGGCCAAACGACATCAGTCTAGCGCATTGGAGGTAACAATGTTTTATTCTGAACAGCGTTGCCACTGCTCGTTTCCAAATACGCTGAGTTTGTTAAAAAAAACCAGTTCAAGAAAAAGTCATTAAATTAATGGTTTTATTCCGAACACTGTTGCCACTGCTTGCTTCCAAATACGCCAAGTTTTTAATAAAAATTCATTAAATTTGTATAAAATATGCAATAAACAAAAAATAAATTCTAAATTATGCTTTTAAAGCAACTTTAATTTGTGACCGCAAATGAATTAAAAAATGTCATTTCGCCAGAAGCTGACCCGTGGCCAAGTAAGAACTATTCCTAAATGCTTCCTCAAGTATTGAACAAGCTTGTAGCTTAGAAGTTATTGTGATTTTGCATGTGTGTAACATTTGTTTTGTATATATAGTCGAACTCTGTTAAAACGAGCATGAAGGAACGGCGATATTTGTACCGAGTGCTACGGTGATATTTGCACAGTAATAACCGAGTGCTAGTAAAACAACTCGTTCATGAAAAATCGTAAAAATTTCATGCACACATTATATTTACTTTATTTAGCTTTTATTTCTGTACAGTGCAAAACAAGTTGGTTAATTTGCTTGGAACTGCCTTATTGTGTTTTTGCTGAATTATTTCTCTTCGGGGAAGGCTCATGGTCAGAAAGACATCGTTATTTGCATTCTTGCCTTCGAAAAATGTTTGAAGGTTTTTTACGCATTGAAAAGCCATTGAGCATGTTTAGGGCAGTTTAACTTGAAGTTTTTCACATTCATCGTTGTCATCGTTGCTTTCATTATTTTTTTCATCTGCTTGAATTTCAGCTGCAATATCCTCAGGAGTAAGCATGTCGGAAGAGATAACACTGGCGTCAACAGTAAAATGACAAATTCTTGTCTACTTATTGCATTTTCAAATTCTTCTCTACTTATTTCCAAATTTTCCAAGACGCCTTTCATAGTGATTTACCCATCTTAAGAAACGTTTAGTACAGCTTTAGAAGCAATTGGTAATGCATGTTAGTGTAATGTGTTCCCATGCATAGTTCATTAAACGCAACGCTTCGAGCACATTTACATTAACATTTGACGTTGTTCTTATTTTTTCTCTTCTATCGACAGGCATCAAAATCAAATGCTTACGAAAAGTTTGATTTAGAACTTCTGATGATCCCTTTGTCTATAGGCTGGATAGCACTTGTAAAACTCGGTAGTAAAAATGTAATCCTAATCTCGTCCCAAGACAGAAAGGCCCATCATCACGTGTACGTAGGATTTATGACTCATCACTAGCTGTCGGAATGTTAGAGAAATTTTTTTAAGTAAGGATTAGCTGAGCTGGACAGTTGGAAGTCAATGGAAATTTTATGAATCACAAAAATATTGTTCGTTATAACGTAACAACTAATATTGTTCGTTAAAAGCGAGTTATACTCCCGTAGATTTAACATTGTACCAACCAAATATTTTCGATTTTCTCGTTAAATTCTGGTTCTCGCTAAATCGGGACTGCTTATAAGCAAGTTGTTCTGTATATATGGCGGACACTAATCATTTCAGGCTTTGGCCACTACTACGGTCAGAAGCGGTAAACATTGTATTATGGAGACACCTAATAGGCGACTATTATTACCTCCTATGTAGGGACAGACAATTTACATCCATGGTTTCTCCGAGATTTGAACCCGTGCCCTTCGGCACAGTAGTCAGAGTCACCAACAATGTTCCCTCTGGGCGACACATGTGTAAGATAAGTACGAGCTACTGCTTTCAGAAAAACGTTCCATAAAAAGATTCTTTCTAAGGCACATATGCCAGGAGTGCTATGATTTAATAAAAGTTTGCTTAATAAATATTGTAATCTGTCTTAACCACTTCTCCAAGAGTTCAAAAACTGTCTCTGAAACTGAAAGTGGCTTTGAATCTTAAATTATACCGACCTTAACTGTGTCATGGTCTTATAACATTATGCTTTTTTTAAATAAATTCTATAATTTTTCTTGAATATGTATAAAATACATAAAATATTTGTTGTCTCCGTTCTACTTCAGTTTTTTAACAAATTTTAATTAATTTTCTCATTGCATTTATTAAACATTTACTTCGTTTGTTGTACTTTTATAAATGTTAT
The DNA here is from genome assembly GCA_000611955.2 of Stegodyphus mimosarum. Taxonomy (NCBI): domain Eukaryota; kingdom Metazoa; phylum Arthropoda; class Arachnida; order Araneae; family Eresidae; genus Stegodyphus; species Stegodyphus mimosarum. Next base: position 137,338 of record KK120133.1, read on the forward strand.
TAAATATTTTTGCAAGAACTAGTGGTAAAAACCAATCGCTTTTTATAATTCTTATTAAATCTCCGTAAAAGTTTCTTTCTTAAATAATAACTCCAGCTAACATAAATGATAATAAATGTCTTAAGATAACAGCTTTAGAAAAATGCTCTTTCCTAAGAATGTTATTTACCTGAGCATTTCAAAAAGTAGTCAAGTTCCAAATATATGTATCAGTTACTTTCACTAAATTTTTGACAGACGTTTTGAAAAATTTCATATCTTTCAATAGAAAAATCACTATCGAATTTTTTAACTTCAACTTTAAGAATTCCACTTATTCGTCACGCTTCGTATATGTTATCGGTTTTCCATGTCGGTCAGATCCTTAAAAATGTGACTCACTGTCACAAAACTGTCACTTCCCATGTAGATAAAAAAATGCTCAACTGTCAAAATTTTATACAGTGAGCAACTCTCCCCAATTTTGAAAGAAATATTTTGCATTACTCTTTAACAGAAACTCATTATTCGAATTATAATAACTGAGATGTATATATATCTCCAGGATTGTATATTAATAGTTTTCATAAATCAAGGGCGAATGATTGCCTATGATTTTTTTTCTTTTTATGTTTAGAAAAAGTTGAAGAAATAGTTACAAAAGAGGCAAGATCCGATAAACGTTATTTGGTAGAATTAACATAAAATTCTGAATAATTTGAATTATCTAACTTTAAAGAAAGGAGTACTTCTTAGAGTGTAAGGATTAAGAGATGATCCTTTGTTATGTGTCTGTTGTAATGCGCTAGTTAGCCTTATAATCCGTACATTGAAGACCCGCTTTCAGATCCCAAATGGGACACAGAGAATATGTAACAAACCTCGCTAAAAATGACTCTTAATCCCCACATCTGTCAATCATCTGTAGCTTTATTCTATTCACTAGTGTTAACACTTTGAAACGCTTCTTTAATGCTCTGCTTGGTTGCATGGGAGTTTTCATAATTTATAAGGTATTTCTCCCACCTTCTTCACATGCCTTCGTGGTGTAGTAGTCAGCACGCTGGATGCGTATTCCGGAGGTCCGTGGTTCGAGTCGCAAGTTCAAAAAATACCTACTGTCTCTGCAGTGGCGCCCGAACTAAAAAGCTCGTGGGTGATGATTCTCCACCAGCAGGATTTGGTGATTGGATCTTCTAATTTCCTGTCCAGTCGCCCCTTAAATAGGGGAATATATAAGGTATATCTCCCGCTTTCGTAGTGTAGTGGGTCAACACACTTAGCGCGTATTCGCGCGGTCCGTGGTTCGAGTCGTGGCGAGGGCATTGCTCATTTGTCATCTCTCCTGCTTCTAAATAACCCAACGACTCTACACTGGCGCTCTAACTAAAAAAGGTGGTGGATGATGATTCTCCACCACCAAGATTTGGCGATTGGGACCCCTGAACCCCAGTCGCCCTTTAAAAGGGGGAGTATATAAGGTGTATCGCATGCCTTCGTGGTTTAGTGGTCATCACGTTGGGCGCGTATTCCAGAGGTCCGTGGTTCGAGACTCGGCGAAGGCGTTGCTCATTTTTCATCTCACCTGCTTCCAAATAAAAACCTAATGTCTCTACAACGTTCCATGATTTTTTTTTTCCTGTGTGAAATGTGAATCGAATCAGTGTTTAATAAACGGGTGTCTAAGCCTAGAAATCCGAAACCATAGTCACTTAGTAATTTACCTGGCCCTTCAAAAGACCGCTTTTATTTTGTTTTTATTTCGCCTACTCTTATTGTGTTTAATCTAAACTTATCATACATTGCATACTCTACAAATAACATAATAATAGATACATTTGTCTTTGTCTCTTTGGGAAAATACAATGTAGACTTTAAAAGGACTATTGAAGAATTATCTTCTAGCCTTGCGAAACAAAACAGAAATCAGAAGAAGGGTGTATATTACCCTTTTATTCAAACATAAAATTAATAAATGACCCAACTTACGTTGCAATAAGACAAGCACTTCTGGCTTAACAGGACTGCGGAACGATAGTAATTTTCAAAGTGTGATAGGTTAACCTAACGGCTCACAGAATACTTTAAGGAGCAGGGAGAGGTCTGGTTTATAGTAAAGCGGCGAGACAAAGCCTAATGGCTAGAAAACTCAACGCCGCTAATACAAGTTGCTAATAATCACAGCACAACATGGCCTGGAATAAGAAGACACGCTCTAAAATTAACTTCCGAAACTCTTGCTTAAAAAGCACTTCTTTCTGCCTTAATATGAATAAATTGTTGCTGTCTTATTTACATTCTGGCATGAAAAGCGTGGGTGAAAAAAGAAAGTGCCAACTTAAAATGAACAATTGGTAAAAAAGAAATATATAAACTTCATACACTTTTGTACAACACTGATATGAGAAAGTGGAGTTTATTGTAGAGAACTTTGATTATTTGATTTTTATGGAGTTGGCTTTTATTATTAGACCAGAAAGGCTATCAATCTCAAAACGGTATTTTGCAATGAATCATTTAAATGCGATGCATCACTTTTCAAATTGTTGCCACCAAATACTATCGCCCTGTATTGTATTTTAAAGAAGCTAGAAAATGAAGAATTTACATGACTGTATGTATGTTTCTCGCATTGTGGAAAAACACGGTACGTACATTTTCAAATTTCGAATAATGTAGTCCTTTACCCGAACATTGGAAGACCAAATTTGGAATTTGGAATTCTTTTTATTCTCTGTTTCATATTTCGTAAAACTTCAACGAATTTTTTATTAGTTAACACAACAATTTCAATGAGAGCAGTGGGAATAAAATATTTTTATCTCTAGCTCGTGAGACTGTCTATCGAAAGTTCTAAAGATATGCTGTTTTTAAATATTGTTAGCCCAAAGTGCCTCTAGTTAAAGTGTTCTCGAAGCGCAGATGTGTCTGTAGATGAAATAAAAAAGCCCATTTGGGAGTAATATAAAATCTGAAAGCTTTTAGAATTCGTTTTTTATGTGTTTATATTATTATTATTAGTCCAAAGGGATTTAGTCCCGAAGGACTATTACTTTCGTTTTGCGATTTTGCGTTGAATCACTCTGAATGCCCGTTTCACTTTTCAAATTGTTGCCACTAAATGTTATCGCTCTGCATTAAATTTTAAAAAATGAAAAATCTGCATAAATGTATGCATGTTTCTCGCATTGTGATAAAACCTAGAGCCATCGAATTTTGAATGACGTAATCCTACTGCGAATATGGGCATCTGGAAGCCCTAATTTTGAATTTGAAATTTGCTTTATTATCTATTTTATGTTTTGTAACATTTCAACGAATTTCTGATTAACAAACTAAATGATTTCAAAGCGAGCAATGGCAACACTGTACGGAAAAAGAAAAACATTTTTATCTCCAGCGCACGAGACTTACGGAAATTCTAAAGATATGTTCATTTTAAAATGATTTTGCGATATTGATTTTGAACTGAATTTTATGGTTTGAGTACGTAGTACACGATATTTAATAAAAAAAGGTAGCACACGAAACGTTAAAAAAACGCGCCTTTGGACGTAATTTAAAATCTGAAATCTTTCAGATTTTTTTTTGTATAAATATTTTTTGTTATATCCTGTCTTCACTAGAGCTATCTCTCTAAAACGAGGCATACTTATATAGAGGACTTTATAAGGAAAATCGGCTATTAACGTCTATTAACGTATTGGTAATTCCATGCAAGCAATCATTCATCCAGATTCATTTGGCTACTGCTGGACGATGCATGCAGATTGTGAAACTTAATATTGTACTAATTAGATGATACTCCGACAGAATTGTTAGAAAAGAATCCATCAGAACTTGTTATGTACCAACACAATGGAGCACCGTTTACTATGAAAAAGGTCTAGAGACTTTTGATCTCATAAAATAACTTCAGTGCTTTGTTACTGAAATTTATAGATTAATTTAACACGTAAAATTGAAAATGTTCAAGTAAAACTAAGAAATTTTTGCATGCCTAAGAAAGAGACATCACAAGGGAAATAACTAAACTCGCTGCATTGAAGCCAGAATGGATTTATACTACTACATAATACATCATTACACTACGTCGTGTTGCTCCAAAATGTTGCCTTAATTTGTAGGCTACTTAATGTAATATTCCAACGACAAATTATTCACCAAAGGTCTTTCCCGAATTGGAAACAGTAATGGCTTTATATGAAGATTTTCCTTGATACCTTGTAATGAAAGTTTCATGTCGCGCTTAGGTAGCAGCAGAAAAAACAAAGAAAGTAATTGCAAATCTTCTTTATTAAGCCTTTCGCACAATTCTCTCTTTTTTTTTGGTAGAAATCCATTAAAGAATATAATTATAAAGGCCTTAATTACAAAGAACTTAATTATAAAATCGAGAGTAGTCTCATAATTCTTAATAATTTCCATAAAGCCTTCTACAGTCTTCAAAAAGAGTTAATGAACAACATTACCAATTATGATTCGTTAATCGTACAACTCAATAAAAGATCAAGACCATTTTGCTTTATAAAAATTGGCAATAAATTTTAATTCCTGTGGCTGTACATGGCACATTACAGAGAGTTCACACTATGGATCAAACATCACAATTTTCTGAATAATAATACCAAAAGTGCCGCCCAATCGAGATAGTGGTTAGCGACGCTGACTGCTGTACCGGAGGGCTCGGGTTTAAATCCCAGTTACACTATACATTTACGAACATCCATGGAATGTTTGTAGATGTATGGTGTGTGTGCGACATAGAGGCACTCTTAGTATTCGGCTAGCCAAAAATCTTCTCGAAAGTTTGGAGGTAGATGATGAGGGGTGAGAGACTCTCGGACCCGTTCCCTTTGGAATTCTTTCCATCAAAATCGGTGGGGAACTGATCAAAGTCTTACTGTCACCTGTATGCTGCTCAAGGCTCTTGTCAATGACAGATGCAATCTTGCAGTCCTTGCCACGCTGAACTTCGTGGAAATGTTCTGATGTTACTGTCATACAAGTGAGATAAGTCACAACAAACATTATGTTAAAAATCATTAGCTTCATTCTCACCTCTTGAACAAAGTTAAATCGTAGCCAACTAGGGTAAATAAATTTTCATATGTTTGAATACTCTCATAGGCTCTTACACATCTTCAGCTTATTTCCTTGACACCTTGCCGCAACATAGAAGAACGACTACATTTAGTAAGCATTCAAATGACGGTTTAGCAGTCACAATTGTTTCAGTCGTAAGGCATCGATATCATTAACTTCATTCATACCTATTGAACTAGACTAAGCCATTAGTCAGTCATTGAAGGTAGGTTTGCCGATGCAGGAATATGTGTACAAGTCTTTAGCATTCCCACACCGTTTCCCCGCTCAGTTGCTTAAAATACTCTATATAACAGCTGCTGAAAAAAATCATAATTTATGCAGCTACAGTCTGGTCAACACCATGCAAAGTAGAAAAGTAAAGTATCTTCTAAGCAATCAAAGACGTTTACCATTAATTTTACACCTGGTTGCTGTGTATCTTCTACAGCTGCAGTAAATATAGCAGCAGAACTTTCGCTGTTGCATATATAGATAGAATGAACAGGTGCATTACAGACTGTTCTCCAATTACAAAAACAAAAGCATTTCCAGAACGCATGGTTCCTCCTTCATTCATATGAAGCATCAAGCAACAAGCTGCACATTCACATAGCTGCCAGGTGACTCTGAAATAGAAGTAGGAATTTGCAGCAACAGTCTACCACTTCTAGTAAGACGTTTCAGTACTGCAACAGAATGTTCAGTCAAAAATAATAGAAACGGCTGCCCCTTTGTTCAGTACACCATTGAATAACAATTCCACATACGGAAAGCACAACTTTAACCTAACAATAGCGTCTTTCAGGCAGAAGCTCACACTCTAACAAAAGCAATATCTCATGTTGTAAACAATAGACACTTCAAACGCCAGTTCTAAGCGACAGCCTCTCAGTGGTACATGCTATCCTAAATCTAGTTCACATTTCATATATCATCAACAATGATCAAAGGGACACACGGCCCTTCAGATACCTCAATTTCCAGTTCCACTGGAAAAAGCCGCAGGTTGGAAATCAAAGAAATGAGCGAACAGATTCACTGAAAATGGAACCATCTCTCAACTTCTTCCTCTTCTTAAATGGCCAGACAGCCCATGATGGGCCCTTGCCTTCCTCAGAATCGAATTCCAAGCTCTTCTATCCTTGGCCATGGATATCCAATTAGTTATTTTTAAAATTCTTAAGTCTGTTTCCAAACAGTCGAGCCACCTAAGTTTAAGTCTCCTCCTTTTTCGGGTGCCGAACAGTTTGGCTGAGAAAATCGTTTTAGTTATACGATTTTCATCCATTCTGCACAGATGTCCTGCCCATTTAATACTCTGAAGCCTTATATATTTTACTATATCTAGTTCTTTAAAAGATTTACATAGTTCTTCTCCAGATATTGTTACATTTTATGCCACCAAAAATACTTCTCAAAATTTTTCTTTCAAAGACAGACATGATACTTTTAGCTTTTTCTGTCGTTGCTCAGGTCTCAGCAGAGTATATAAAAAGGGGTCAACTCCCAACACGTCGTCAATAATTTGTCTGAAGCAAAATGGCAACATGAATGGGATCATGCACCATAAGACTGTGGCTCTTATCCATTCTTTCCCAAAGTCAGCAACAAAAGATGTACTCTCATTGCTCAGCTAACACGTTACACTACAAGTCATGGTCCATTCCCAGTCTATTTCCATAAACGTTGCCTAAGCAATACGGACCAATGCAGCTGCTGTAGCACTGGAACTCTTGATCATTACCTAATGAGCTAAGAAAACTGTCGATAGTTTTTCTGTAGACTTACACTTACTGGCATCCAGGCACGATCTCAGACTTCTGGACAACACAGATGAAAGAATTTCGTACCAAAGTTATATCATCAAGCAAAAGGCATTCACCTCAACAATACGGGCTGCGTCTGTGCGATATTACTTAATTTCTCCTTTTACATAGTTGCAGAGATAACCCTATACTAAAATGGAGTTTTTTTAATGTCACACTTACTCATTTGAATTTCTTGTCAAACCACAATCTGAAGAAGCACAACGGGAAGCGTTGGACTTCACCTGTCTAACTATCAAAGATAACGGCAGAGTACTGGTGTCACCGTCTTCGATTACCTGGCACATATATATTATTATTTTTCTTACTGTGGACTCAATATCAGCTCGTGTTTCTTTCACTGTGTCTGGTTGGTTGCTTCTTCTACCATCTTGGCATTAAACTAATTTATTTAGACCATTTAGATAAAATTCTTAAACCAGTTTCCGTGATGCAGCGAGGTCTCATTACCTTAGTTTTCCGCTAATTCCTGTTATGACTTTAAGGCCTTTGTCTATATTCTTCCTTACAAAAACCTATATAGCAATTTTTGTAACATAATGAGGTCTTGCTATGAAGTTCAACCTTATTTCACATGTGACTAATAAGCCATAATTTGAACGCTCTCTTAAACTCCCGACTTCAGCCCTATGAGATTATGTACAGGGTTTTTGAGAAAATCGGCTACAAACTCTGAGAAGAGATGGAGTACACCAAGATGACGGAAAGCCATGGTCGTCATGAAAGAAGGTGTTTGAAGTACGAACCTGAACCATGATGGACGAACCGGACCATCTTCCATGCGTGATGCAACATGCGCCGGAGATGTGAGGCTTGCATCACGATCTGAGGTCGTAATTTCGAACACCTTCTCTAATGACGATCGTTGTACAGTTTTGTTCCTTATTCTTCATTTCTGCCGTACTAAGCATAATAAACATGTTTCCTCACCTGCTCATGTTCTTCCTTTCCTTTGTTTTGTGCTGTCACCACCGCACCAGAAAAGCCTTTTTGACCATGTATTGCTATATGATTTTCCATCGTCTAGGTGTACTCTATCTCTCCTGAAAGTTTGTAACCGATTTGATGAAACACTTTGTGTAAGAGTCCAAGACCTGATGAGACGTACCAGTGCTTCGAATTAGGAATGATTCCAGTTTCTTTATATGGCATTAAATTGCATTTAAAATCCAGTAATGGAAACTGCTTTTTAAATCTTACCGTATGCATATTTTCTTTCCTAAAGCTCTCATCGGCAACATACTGTTAGTGTTTCAGACTTGATAGTATACTGCTATTTATGTCACTTAGACTGATAAAATCATACACCAATTCAAGAACGTATGAGATTCTCAGCAATCGGCTTCAATGGTATAATTAATTAGTTGAGAATAATAGATATAAGAATTAGCCTATTTATGTGCTAGTGATGAAAACACATTACTGAAATAAAATAGTTACATAATGTTTGTTTTAATATTAAAGATTATATTCATACAAATCGAGAAATGATAAATTCAACTAATTCTTAAAAACGCCATTTTGCATGACTGCTGTATTTCTTTCGTCCTGAACAGAAAAAATAAGAATATGCATGATTCTCATAACAATATAGGAGATTGGGGGCAAAAACAGAACGCCATGACAGAACGTATCAAAAATTTGCTTAATCCACTTCCTTCACGAAATAAATTTCGCTCCAAGCATAAAATAGTGAGCATAACCTTGATCGAAATCCCTAGTCAGAGAGGCCAAGCGAGTGAAAAAAAGTCCAAATAAAACAGAACATTCAACGCAGTTTTAAAAGGTCCGCTTAGGTCTTCCCAAGCTTCTCTTTTTCGAGACTAGCTAGCGGTTAAAAGCCATTGTAAGTTAATGAATCGGAAAACGCTTGCGAAGAAAAAGGCTTCTAATGCTTTGTAGGCAGTCTAGTTACAAAACGATTGCCTGCGGGCGGGCTGTTTTGTTTTGCAAATAGAGGCTGTAATTCTTTGTGCTCGTGCAAACAAAAGCCGCGTTTTCCTAAAATAAGCTTTGGTTTGCGGGATAATATGCACTCAATCGCTTACGGGGAGATTTCTGGAAAATCGCAAATAAAAGCGGATTTCTAGACAGATCTTTGGCATAGTGGTGTATGTTTGTAAAGGATTTTACTTTCGTCTAGTTCCGGTAAAATTCCTGAAGGAAGATAACCAGAGTAAATAGTGACGGTAAATAAATTAGCAACAAGTTTATGGTGTAATCAATGAAATAAAGGGCTGGACATGCTTGGTGAGTTAAACCTTACTCTGCTTTTTGGCAATTGGGAAAAGAATGATGAACAAAAAACTACTCGAAAAGAAAAGAATGTTCTGGTAAATAACATTACTTTAGTTTGTCCTCTCGTGTGGGATCGGTGGGAGAGAAGATGGGTGGGAGTGTGTGCTCTCCCTCATAATTGGGGGTGGAAAATAGAATTCCAACCACTTCTTTTCGGAGAAGACTCTGGCAACTATTGTTCCATATGATAACGGACGCCACAACAACATTACTTTAGTAGTTTGATAGAACTCAATGAGTAAAAAAACACATCATATTTACTCTAATAATGCACGCCCTCCCCGTTTTTATTTGTCTTAGCGATATTTACGGGAATAATCCATTCAAGACAAGAGGGAAATTTGTTTATCATATTCATTTATTATTTATTCCAAATATTAATAACGATTTAAATAAATATTAAAATTTATTAAATATAATTTTTATTAGTATTGTAATATAATGATGAGTGGTCCTATTTTACGGAATTATCTTCCAAATTATCCTAGAGGGAACTGTCGTCAGTTTACATCTTAGCCGGAGTTCTCGTCTTATTGATTCCAGAGTAAATCATCCTCTCTGCATTGAATGCATTTGAAATATCATTGCGCCATTACGCCGCCGGAGTGGTTTCTGACCAAGCACTATGGAATCGTGATATCGTCCCTACGAATGATATGTGTGGTGAGCTACATACAATGCTGCGCAGATGTGCAGAAACAGCGAAAGGCTGGGTTACAGTGTGATGTAGTAGTACAATGTTTCCAGCACACGCAAATGCAGGTGCTAAAACTGTATGCGGATAGTGCAAAACTAAACAAATGTAACTTGAAATCAATATTACAAGTGCATGCATATACGAAAAGACTGATTATATACAGAAGCTATCGAACGCGAACTATTACCCTGTGGAAACATGAATGTAAAGACAAAGTTCCAGTATAAAAGCAGATCGCAGTATAGTACAAATATATTATATAGCTAACAATATGGAAATTATAAGAAATTATAAAATTGTACATTATAAACTTTGCAAATTATAAATGAAATTATTTGTTATAATTATTTTTTAGTAGGTACACTGCGCAAAAAAAAGGGGAGGGGGGACAGTTCTATAGTCTCGCGGTCTACTGGGACGATTGACGAAAACCAAATTGCTTTTTTCACGTCTCCAAAGCGCGACTTAGGATATATATTGGATTATATAGCATTAATCTAGCATAGGTATTTTGACACAAAATCGGGCATTTTCTGAAAGAGCATGCAAATCTTTTTCCACATTTCGATTCTACAATTCGAATTATGCCTTGATATTATTTTTTTTTAATTTTTGGTGAGAAATTTATGGAGAAATTTTAAAATTTATCTTGGCGTATTTTTTCAGTTTGCGCCAAGAATAATTCACTCGGTGAACTTCTTAATTTACGGGGATAGGGACAGTAGAACGCAAGAACTGGACCCCCGTCCTGGGTACCTCTAGGGTCTGCCTCTCGGGGTGAACGTGCCCAACCCCTTCAACGGCGGCGCAGACCCCACAGACCCTGCTCGGCTTTATACAAAGCATAGGACAAGGAAGATACGCTAGCAAAATAGTAAAAACAAAAAATGAACAGTTATCTCCGCCTCCGGGCACCACTCCATTGGCTTCGATTTTCCACTTGGTGCCTTGTCCACTTTATCAGTCACCGGCACTGGGACTATGAGAGCCAAACCACCGATGACTAGGTGAGTGATCTCCAGTCTAGCTCCACCACAAACAGAGGGACAGACAGTACCAGTACCAGACTACCAAGCCTGAACCACCTGAGAATAAACTCGGGCTCTAGTCCTATGAAGTCAAATTATATGCCCCCGTGGTTGAGACTGACTAAGTGCAGATCATAGCCAGTACTTCCCAGGAATTTTCCTGAGTCAACCCCTGGGGGAAAGGGATAGAGACAGGGAAAAGTAGACGGAGCACCAGAACTTCGTCAGTGACTTTTAAAGGCATTGCGCCGCCGCACTACTATACCCGCTGGGCGCTCGCATCACAAGCCAACCTAGCAATACATTTACAGATATACTTTACATTAATTCTATACTCTTGTATTGAATATACAATTACAATAACACTTTATACAATGATTACAATGAATTTAATCTGAGTATTATTTGAAGATATGAATGCAATATTTGAGATATTAAACATTCATTTCGAAGGAAAGTAAGTAAAAAAAAACAACTTCGTAACTATTGGAAAAGGTAAGTTTTTACAATATCCCTCTTGGTATATATTAAAAAATTTTAAGATTTAGCATATTAAAATAATCTAAATGTATGATGTTTTGTTCTGCGGTACAGTCGTTTAACGAATTCTGTAATTATCTGTATTGTAGTTTGGTAGATATCTGTATGCTGCAGTTATTTACTAAAGTCACTTTTGCTAAATAACACTTTAAATAAATTATGTTTTTTCCAAAGGACATTTTCTTATGCCAGGTAAATGAACGGTAGCATTAATTGATTCGCAATATAGAATTCAAGTTTACGAAATTTATTGCATATAAAAATATTCACTTTGCTATGAAATATGAAATATTAAAGCTTATTTTTCAGCTTTTAAATGTAACGTAATTTTTAAACAGAATTTTTCGTTTTGCATTTGTTAGTGCATTTAAATTTTCCAGTTACATATATATTCCATTTTGCCGTGCATACCTAAAAGGCGGGTATGTAAAAATTTGATATAAAAATCTTATGTTCACTTTTAATCATAGCGTGCAGAAAATGGTTGCATAGATTTATATAAATATTTTGAGATTAAAATATGTATATTTTACGAAAAATGCACGCATAAATGCTGTAAAAATTTAATTGAAGATTTATGCAAATTTCTTACCAAGAATGTGCATTTACACACAGTAAAGAGGAGAGTTGATGGACCTAAATTTTAACCAAAATCATTCGCATAAGAAAAGAAAAAATGGGGAAGATTTACGTAAATTTCTACCACGTTTGTGTACACCTACGTTTTTGTACCGTAAAATACGGGGAAGATCTATGTAAATTTCTGTCAAATATATACGTTTATGCACACGGGAAGATTTACGTAAATTTTTACTAAATATATACACATATGTGAAACAAAAAACCTAGAGAAATTTACATATATGCGATAAATATAGGTAAATTTTTAGTAAAAATATACGTAAATCCCTGAAATTTATGTATATTACACGTAGAAGTTACGAATGAACAGCAAGCCTTCGCATAAATATACCAACATTTTACGAAAAACTTACATATACTTACGTAAAAATATACGTAAATATCTACTATTTTTTTCTGGACACCTTTCATCATATTTTGACGTTAAACGAAACGTTTTTTAGACGAAGTGCCATTCGTAAATTGCACGTATTTGTTTTGGGCAATATACGAACGCATGCTGCCTGGGAGAATGCCAGGAGGCAACAATAGATTCAACTCTCCAGCAGATCTCCAAAAATGTTAAGAGTGCCAATGGTCAGAGTCATTGAAGTACTATCCTTGTAAGGTTTTAGTTAAACTAACCAAGTTTATTTTAATTTAAATCTTTTCTATCTCCTCTCTGCTTCAACTTCCTGTCAGAAGAAGCGCGCGTTTTTAGCTTATGCTAATTTTTGAAGTTCAGCCATGCACTATTTAAGCAGAGGTAGAAACCTCTCGGTGTGTGAGAGCTTTGCCTCAGATCACGGTCACGCTGCTCAACGTTCGCCTGACCAGCTAGCAGTTTAAATTTATAAGCCATAGTGCTTACTACGTGATTGCTTTGTAAAATAAATTAAAGTGCGGTAGTATTTAGTATACCTTGCTACGCACCCTTTTCGGTAGAGGCCAACTTCCGCGAATTGCTCTGCGAAGCAAAGTTTAATTTAAGTTCTATTTTAATTTATTTAAATTTATTTGATTGTTAAGTTCGACCAAAGTGTGGTCTGTTACGTTCTGTATCTCTCCCGAATTGGGAGGTTTGTATTTAATAGTGATTGAATAAAAGAGGATTTCAAATCCCTTCACGTGCAGTTATTCTCCAGCCCAGCAGTTACATCAGAACATAGCGTACCTTCCGCTCCCTGTTCCAGTTCAGGACTTAGAACGTAAGGATAAGAACCCTTTACAGAATTTACCATGTTCTCAAAGAATACACACAGAATGCTAAGTCCTGATAGTGGCGCCCGCACAAAAAGAAGAGGATGGCCTCAACAACAAGAAGACGAACCTGAGACACCTGCTGTACCTGTCCAGAATCCTGAGATAGCACCTCCTGGCATAGAAGGATTCGGCTACATCGTACAAACCATGCGAGCAGCCATGAAGCCAGCGGCAAGTTTTGACGGCAAGACAGCCGTAATCAATTTCCTGGAAAAGCTAGACTCCCACTTCATGCTATATCCAGTCCACGAATTTCAGAAAGTCGCTCTTGCTACCAGCGCTTTGAAGGGCCAAGCGCTAAGTTGGTTCAAGTGCATCGGAAAGAATCTCTTGGGGGAACCAGGAAGCCCCACATACACGTATGAAAATTTCAAGAATTCTCTAGTGAAAGCATTTCCCGTGGTGCGAGATCGAGCCAGATTGGAAGCTGAACTGTTTAGCCGATACCAAGAAAGAATAGAAGATTTGTCTAATTTTATTTTGAGGAAAATTCAAGTTTTCAAGCTTTTGTATGGAAGTCGCCCGGATCCTGAAATTATTCAAGTTATACTTCCTAGGCTACTGCCCCAAGTTCAAGATTTCATCGAACTAAGAAATCCAACAACATTAGACAGATTATTTGAGCTCGCGGTACAATTTGAAAGCCGAAGAACAGCCGACAACGAACGACGACGCCAATTTGAGCGAAGAAGTCAGTGGAGTTCGCCAAGACCGCAGCAAAAGCAAAATCAAAGTTACGGGAATAAGGCGAAGCAATGGCCGAAGAAAGATGTGTCTCCTAAAGCGAGCGGCGAACGAAGGGAATTTAATAGAAGAACAAGCAAAGATTCCGAGGGCAACCAGAAGAAAAAGAATTTAAACTAAGAGGGATTTCTTCGAGGAAGGTGAAGAAGTCCGAAGCAGCGCAAAACCCTTCCAAAATCAATTTAAACACCGTGGTCGTTAAGAATTTGAGTTTGCCGAAGATTGAAGTTCTAATCAACAACATACCGGCGACAGCCCTCTTGGATACAGGAGCCCAAAGCAGCTTCGTATCGGAAAGATTCTTTAAGAAGCACTTTCGACGTTACAGAATTTTTAGTGCAAGAGACACGGATGTCATAGCGGCCCAAGGAGAAAAATGTAGCTGTTTAGGAAAAGTACCATTGTTCGTGCGTATCAACAACGAACAGGTAAGAATCCTGTTTTATATTGTGCGTAACCTGCAGACTTGTATTATTCTAGGTGTGGACTTTTTTAGTTTGGCAGAAGCAAAAATTGATTTCAAGGGGGGAGAACTAACATTAAATATGAAGCCAATTGAAGCGAAGAATGATAAGCCCCCGCAGCTGGACTTGGAACATTTACAAGCAGAGGAAAAAGAGAAAATCCAAGGTCTGGTAAGTCACTTTGCGAATTTATTTAGTGATGTACCAGGCTTTACGCAGGTGGTGAACCACGACATTGACACGGGGGACGCTCAGCCAGTTAGGCAAAAGCCATATAGATATGATAGGACAAAAGAAGAAATAATTGAACATCATATTAAAGAGATGTTAAAGAATAAAATCATCACGCCAATTTCTAGCAGTTATGCTAGCCCCGTTGTCCTGTGTAAGAAAAATAATGATTACCCGATTACGCACCCGAAGCGGTGGCGTTTTGCTATAGATTATCGCAAGTTAAATTCAGTTACAAAATATCCTGTATATCCGTTGCCGATAATTGAAGAAATTATTCGAAATATTTCGTCTACAAAATACATGACTACATTAGATCTCACGAGTGGCTATTTTCAGATTGGGGTAAAACCCGAGGACGTACACAAAACCGCGTTCATAACGAAATCTGGTACGTACGCATTTCTTAGAATGCCGTTCGGATTATCCGGCGCGCCGGCAACGTTCCAAAGATGTATGGACATCGTCTTAAGACCAGTCCTTGGTAAAAGCACTTTCATATATTTAGACGATATTATAATTACGAGTAGTACTCTAGAACAACACTTACAAGATTTAAGAAAAGTATTTTCATTGTTAAACGAAGCTGGTTTAAAGATAAATGCGTCTAAATGTAAATTTGCCGCAAAAGAGTTACGTTATTTAGGATTTAAAATTTCCCAAAAGGGAATCGAAACGGATCAGTCAAAAATAGTAGCCATTAGAAATTATCCTGTTCCTAAAACAGCGAAGAAATTATCGTCGTTTCTCGGGATGTGTTCATATTACCGGGCTTTCATTAAAGACTTTGCAAAAATAGCTGAGCCACTGCTAAAGTTGAAAAGAAAAAAAGCTAGGTTTTCGTGGTCAGCAGAAGCCAACTTGGCGTTTCAAAAATTGAAAGACGCATTGACTCAAGCTCCCGTCTTAAAATTTCCAGAAGGGGATAAAGGATTAGAGATTTCAGCGGACGCTTCAGATTTCGCGATTGGTGCAGTGCTTTCCCAAAATGGTCAGCCCGTGGCTTTTTTCAGCCGAACATTAAATGAAACCCAAAGAAACTATTCCGCAACAGAGAGAGAAACTCTCGCAGTGTTAGCATCAGTACAGAAATTTCGTGTGTTCTTTGGAAGTTCTCCAGTAACTGTATATACCGACCACGCGGCGGTCACTAGACTCTATTCTGGAAAAAATTTATCACCCAGATTAATAAGGTGGGCTCTCAAATTACAGGAATATAACCTAATAATTAAACATACGCCGGGAAAGGAAAATGTTGTGGCAGATGCTTTAAGCAGAATTAACTTAGATGAAAATGGAAGTGTAATTAAGATAGCCATGTTAACATCCAAAGTATTAGATTCTCGTGAAACAGTAATAGCCGAACTCAAAAAAGATCCGGAGTTCAAAAATATATACAATTATTTGGCCGACCCTGAGAATTTCAATCATCCGGATATTGTGCCGATAAGAAATAGGGCCGAAAATTACGAATTAATTGACGGACTGTTATTCTATACGAAAGCTACTAATGAGAATCATGAATATAGACCGGTTATCCCAGCTAGCATGAGGTTGAATGTATTAGAAGAGTTGCATGATTGTGCCATTTCGGCTCATTTAGGTATAAGAAAAACTGTTCAGAGAGTTCGCGAGGCAGTTTTCTTTCCAGAACTGCAAAAGTTTACTAGGGCGTATGTCCAGTCGTGCCCAACATGTCAATTAAATAATTATGTTAATTTCCGCCCGGCCGGGTTCCTAAATAGTATTAAATCAGAATTCCCAAATCAAATAATAGGCATCGATTTACTTGGACCTTACCCTCGAAGTAAAGTTAATAAAAGCCGATATCTTTTAGTTATAGTGGATCATTTTAGCAAATGGTTAGAGTTAATTCCGTTAAAACGCGCGTCTGCAAAAATTGTAGTAGATTCAATTCTAAATAAGTATATTTTAAAATACGGGGCGCCCCTAAAAGTTATTTCAGACAATGGTCCTCAGTTTGTTAGTAAAATGTTTGAGGAAATGTGTGCAAAACTGGGCATACGTCATCTAAAGATGGTCCCGTATCGTCCGCAGTCAAACATAGCGGAACGGGTGAATAGAAATGTAGTGAAAATAATTCGTAGTTATGTGAAAAACTATCACTCTACCTGGGATAGCCATATAAATGAATTTGCATTTGCACTTAGGACCGCCAAACACGATACTACACAAAAAACACCCGCTGAACTCTTCTTAGGAAGAAAGATCTTGACCCCCCTAGATAAACTGTTCTTTGTACAGGAAAGGGCAGAAGAATTTAAAATGAGTGATATACAAAAGTTAATACGGGAAGCGACGGAAAATATAGAAATGGCCCAAAGAAAACAGAAATTGTACTATGACCTAAAAAGAAGAGAGGTCAAGTACAATGTGGGAGATGAAGTGTTGAAGATTAAACACAACTTGTCAAATGCCCCAGAGGAAAAGGTGGGGAAATTTTTTCCGCGTTTTGAAGGCCCGTTCACAATTGAACAAATTACGGGGGCAGTGGTTATATTAAAAAGAAATGATGGTCAAACGCTCAAAGCGAATGTGGACCAAATAAAACCGTTCTATAATCGCAGCAAAATGGCTGTATTTAAAGATTCGTTTCAGGATCCGAGGCAATCGACTAGCCAGGAAGATATACGTCAGCAAAAACAGCAGGAACCAGCTACAACGGCATCGAAATGTCAGAAGAAGAAAGCTCCCCCCCAACAAAGAAATAAGAACCAAAAAGGTGGTTTCAAAAGAAAGTCTCACGATGCAGGTGAACAAATCTACGAACGGAATTACGAGCGCACCAAGAGAAGAAAGCAGAATGGGCAAGGGAAGCCCAATGTATCCAAAAGAACTGTGGAATCATCGGACAGGTGCCTGAGAAGCAAGAAACGTCGATTGCAGCCTGAGAATCAACTTCCCGAATACAGCAGGAACCAGGACAAGCAACGAGCAAGGGCCCAGGAGAGAAGGGCCCAGTCCACCAAACGTCCAGCGGAGCAACCTCCTCTACAAAGGAAATTGCCGAGGATACAACGACGGAATTTCAAAAGAAAAAGAGACGAGCAGGCTCCGAAAGAACAACGAAAAACGAGGAAACTGAACCAGGCCACAACTTACTCAAGTTTTAAAGATTGGGCCAAGAAAAGGATGGACGATCATAATAAGATAAGTACAATTTCGTATTCAAAAGTTTAGTTAATTTTTGAGTATACTGCAAGTTGCAGGACTGATTTTACCTCAAGCGAGGTTGACTTTTACGCCAAGTGAGCGATAAGTTCTCATATTGAAAGTAAAATGTTTTGTTAAAAGAAATTGTAATTCTTAAAGATTTAAAATTACTTAATTTTGTAAATAGATTAATTCTGTAAAAGCAATGAATTGCTGAAAAGAATATGTTAACTAAATGATTTTGTATGACGCTTTGTCTAAAGACTTGTAAAATGTCTAGAATGAAAATTCGGAAAATTGAAAAACACGATTTAGTCTGTAGACTATTAATTCAATGTAATTTGATATTTCAAGAAAGTACCTTGAGAAAGGAATAGGAAGCACTTGCTGTAAGCTTAGAAATTTAACCTATATTTCTGTAAGCTTAGAAATTTAACCTCTATTTGCATTTCAGGATTGCTATGAAATTGTTAATGTGTTATGAAATGTAACAAATAATATTATGCTAGCAATGCACGTTAAGTGCAATATTAATGTGAATGTTGTGTGCAAACTGCGAATTTGTATGCATGAAAAGTTAAAGATTGACTATTTTAGAATGCAAGTGTTAATTAGGCTCTCCACCAAATACACTTAAAGTGTTAGACATAAAGCTAGTGAGAACCTTAGGATTAGCTGGTTATAGGGCGTTTTTTTCAGGTCTCGTATGTCAAGTTCTAACTAATGTTAGTCGATTGTAGGTGGAAGAGTTGAACACCCCCGAACACATAAAAACCCGCAATGGCGGTTTGCTTTACATCCAACACCGGTGAGAGAGCATACGGGGGAAGAATTTAATTGTGCTTGAATGATAATGTGTGTGTGCAAAATTACACAAAAAAAAAAAAATAAGGATTTGTACCACTTAGAATTATTCTGTTATTATGTCATACTAAAGTTGTTTTCCTTCCAGATTTTGCTGGAAGGAGTAAGACTGTTTGAAGAATAAGACTTGAAAAAAAAAATGTTGAAGATTGTTGTTCCAGAAAATTTCGTCTGTATTTTACACAAACATATATTGCCTTGTAAGAGTTGGCCTAAGTTTAGAACAGTGAAATTTTCGACTATTTAGAATTGCTAGTTTTCAACATGGTCCGTTTGGACCAAAGTAGTTTAACTATCGCAATTCTGGCGGGAAGTATGTAAGGTTTTAGTTAAACTAACCAAGTTTATTTTAATTTAAATCTTTTCTATCTCCTCTCTGCTTCAACTTCCTGTCAGAAGAAGCGCGCGTTTTTAGCTTATGCTAATTTTTGAAGTTCAGCCAAGCACTATTTAAGACAGAGGTAGAAACCTCTCGGTGTGTGAGAGCTTTGCCTCAGATCACGGTCACGCTGCTCAACGTTCGCCTGACCAGCTAGCAGTTTAAATTTATAAGCCATAGTGCTTACTACGTGATTGCATTGTAAAATAAATTAAAGTGCGGTAGTATTTAGTATACCTTGCTACGCACCCTTTTCGGTAGAGGCCAACTTCCGCGAAGTGCTCTGCGAAGCAACGTTTAATTTAAGTTCTATTTTAATTCATTTAAATTTATTTGATTGTTAAGTTTGACCAAAGTGTGGTCTGTTACGTTCTGTATCTCTCCCGAATTGGGAGGTTTGTTATTAATAGTGAATTAATAAAAGAGGATCCCAAATCCCTTCACGTGCAGTTATTCTCCAGCCCAGCAGTTACATCAGAACATAGCGTACCTTCCGCTCCCTGTTCCAGTTCAGGACTTAGAACGTAAGGATAAGAACCCTTTACAGAATTTACTATGTTCTCAAAGAATACACACAGAATGCTAAGTCCTGATATCCTTACCTAGGGCTTCAGCTATTTCATTACTACGTGAAGGGATCCATTGCAGATATACATCAAGATGGGAAGAGAGTATCTGCAGTAAAGCCAAATCAAATAGTTAAGTCCTGTGACCAATAAGAGGCCAGTTTTGCAAATGCTAGCTAGAACTGCGACTGTCAGTCAAGATCCAGAAGTCTTTGTAGACAATGCAAGTGTGTAACACCTTAAGGCCTGCCTGAATTGCTGTAAGCTCAGAATGAAGAACAGTATAGTGATCTGGGTTTCTACCTCAATATTAAACTATAAATAGTTAGATGCTCTAGTAAAGACTCCACTACCGCAATTCTCATTTTCATTTTTAATGTCATGAGTGAAAATCTGAAAGGCATCAGAGCGAATAGCATTTAAAGATTCCAGTACAATCTGCCGAAGATTATCTGGAAACCTGTTTTAATCTGTAGGATAATCTGGTAAATCAGTTGTAATCTGGTAATCTCCAGTAAACCGGAGAAAAACTAATAGCAAGTTTCTTCATAATGATTGTATATTGTGGTTACTAAATGATTAACATTTAATGCCAAATCAAAATTGCAATAATATATGATTGATGTGATTAATATGCGATTAATATATAATTAATATGGTTGTATTGACTCATCGATAATCTGTTCCTTTTCTTAGATTCTTAGATTTATAACTTTTCGACTATGGAAAGGAAAAAAAAAGCAAGAAAGAAAAAGAAACAGTTTCATATGTAAATGTATTTCCAAACAAAGCGATTATTCTTATTACAGAAACCATAAATGACGGCATTTTCCTTCTGTACGAATACGAGTTAATCAAATTTGTACCTTCAAATCTTTGAATAAAATTTTAATCAGAGTGTAAATTAATTAGTTACGTTTGTAGATTTTCTGTGATGTCATTTACATTCATTTTTGGTAATGGAAGTAATGTAAATAGAGCTTCAGATCATTAAAACCTGAAAGTTTTTCTTCCAGTTCTCGTCATAACAAAGCTAATTAAATTATGATAAATATATTGGAAGTGCTTGTAAAATTGTTTTGGATACCGCTATTGGGCCTTCAGTTACCCTCTGTCCTGAGGTTTTCAGGCGCTATAAAAGAGCAACACTTCTTATTCATGTTGGCATTTTACCTATTAGCTTGTAAGATCTCCCTGGCCCAACTTGTCAGACACTGGAATAGTGAGTGTTGCTATGCGTGAAGTCACACAAAAATGTACGAAGGGGTTGAAACCCTTTTATTGTACCTATAAAATTACAACTGCGTCTACTCGACGCTCACAAACTGCGCCAACCCGGCGGTTCAACTAAAAGTAAGGTAAAACTGAAAATAAGAACTAGATGAACAAATATCAAACACTATCGACGAGGCTCTGAGATCCTAACTAACCGCGTTTTTAATTACCACTGAGATTTCAGCAAGATTTCTGACTAAACAGTTGAAAAGCTAGGCACACAGGCCGATACGCGCTGATCTAAATTCTACCGAGCAATAACTCCAGCGTAGTTTGAAAGCAAGACTCTCACACTCTGGTTTCGTCTGCTATTTAATTCAACTAGCTTCCGCTAAATTTGAATAAACTGCGCGTGCTATTAAAATTTACATACTCTGGCACGGGCATTTCTAGGGGAAAATGAAGGCTAAACAGGAAAGGAATATTAACTTAAAATAAATGTTAGTTAAAATAAATATAAACCCTACAAGCTTTTGACTAGCTTGTAGGGTTTACAAGAGTTTACAAGCATTACAAGAGTTTTAAAATGAGATACTTTTTCAGCATTCATAGTTGCCAGATTTAAATCAATTAAATTCAAAACATTTCATTCTATTTAATTTCCTTTTCCAGTCAACAATATTTTCTTTTTAATTAGCTTTCAGGAATTTTATTTCAAATAATAGGCGCTTTGAAATATTTTTTAAGAATTATTTGCAAATTGTATGGATTATTACATAAATGGCTGCAAAGAAATACTTCAAAAGTCTTGATAGAAAAATAAGTATGTAAATATATTTTTCTATTCTACAGTTTTTTAAATTTAATGAATGAAAAAAATGTTATCTTTTAAATTGCTAAAATTAATTCTTCTAATTTAAAAACAGATGTTTATAGCCGAGTTGTGTTCTTATTCGAAAATATTAAGCAATTAAATTAGACTACAGAATTCGTTCGATTAAAAACAAAATTGAACTGAAAGGAAGTAAGCCTTTGTCAGAAAACAATGTGAGCAACGTATAAAAAATTTCATAGAAATGCTTTTTAAAAAGCATGAAGAGTTTTAAGAATTTTTTTTTCTTTTACGATGAATTCAAGCTTGTATTTTTCTTTATCAAATTTGCTTTGTAATAGCTCTGATATTTTATTATACATGGTTTCTGAGCATGTTTCTGTGTACATATGGGAAGCAACCTCTGTAAAAATAGTCAAATAAAATAGCTAAAAGAACAAAATATGTATTCCTAAAATTCAGAATTCTAAATTTTCGTTCTGTATGCGTCTTTTAACTCATAGGCTAAAGAACACAATTCTTCTTTTTACACTTGTTTACTTGCCACTTTGCTAGAAAAGCATCCTTGAAAAGAATATGAAGGGCAAGTTCATCCGGAAAATATGTAGATGGATGAAAAAAAATGAATAACTTATAGTTCCACTCTCTTCCACTATTAAATTCCAGAATTGATTTCTCTTCAAAACTAGAAAATGTTTGTAGGAAGTGGAGAAAGCTGAGGAAGAGGAGAGGGAGGGATAGGAGGATAGGAGAAAAGAAAATTCTTAATAATATTTCGGAAAAGAGCGACAAACCAGAATAAATAATGATAGTAATAATAATAAATTGATCTAGTTAAAAGCAGCAGAGAATACCAATTTGTTTCCAAAACGTAACGGTTGAAGAAAAATTGAGGAATCTTCTGTTTCTTTCATATTTTAATATACAGTAGATTCACCACACGCCAGAACATAAGTTCCACGTTCTGCTGGTTATCTGCTTCGCCCTATGACCTTGTAAAATCATGGAAACTCCTGTGTTGGAAATTGGAAACTGCCTTAAACAAATAGCAAAATACAGTTAATGGGGGAATTTCGTATCTCGTCGAAATAGTATATTTTTGCAAAAGAAAATATTGTAAAAATTAGAATAAAAATCGTAAACGGAAGGAAAAATAATTAACCAGTATAATGTAATGAAATTTTATTGCATTATATGTGTTAATCAATTTCCGAGTGTGCTACAACCCTCCTGGTTGGCAATAATCGGCCTCATGGTTAACGCAGTACACCCAATATAGACAAACAAAAATACAATTAAAAGTTTAAAACACACTTTAAAACTGAAATAAAGTTAAAAGCATCAAACCAAAATTCCTACTATTGTTCTACTGCCATTTATAAAGTTCATAAAATCCTTTGCAAATTTAAACTGTTTATTGTGGCAGTAGAATTTCTTTATGTTACCATGATTTTCCCTAACATGTCGCAATAATAAGCATATCTGGTTATGAAACACATATCTGATTATGATTCACACATATTTTATTATTTAAAAATTATACAATAAACGGAGTAAATATCATAATCATGTCTTGAAAAAGGAATAATATATGTCCGGATGGGGGGACAACGATCATATGTTTAATATAGCATTACAGGTGAAGGCAAATACAAGTAATTCAAATATATCAAATATTCAAATATTTAAAATTTTACAAAGTAATTCAAGATTCTAAGAAACTCAAAGATAACTGATTTTAACTAAATCCAATTAAAGATTCTAAGTAATTGAAATTTTAAGCAATTCTTAAAGGTTCTAAATAATTCAAAGAAAGCTGATTTTGTATGATATTATGGAAGGTCCCCGAAGAAATACTGGCTTTAATTTCATAAATGCTGTGGCCTGGTATGAGAGCGTATCCCAGCAAATTATTGTGTGGTAGTTAGAAGCTCATAAAACATATAAATGGGTCCTAGAAATTATTATGTTAGTTAGCGATTACACGATCTGAGCTGCACTATTACAGTTCATCATTTGTTGAACCGAACCTGCAGGGGTGGAATTCAGAGAATTATGACTGCTACTTCTATTCCACCATGGATGGTTCGTCCCAAATATATCGAGACTCAGAACCAATGTAGGTGGATTTGATAAGCTAGCAGCCTGAAGCCGTTATCGCAGTCCACGACGGAAAGGAATATTGGGGGCAGTCGTGCGTATCTGATTTCAAAACTGCTTAAAATATGGTGAAATTTTAGGAAAGCATTTCCTATACTGCAACTGGAAAAGGTTCGAAAAAAAAGTTAATTAATTAATTAATGAACTACTTTTACATGATTTCCACAGAGCAAAATTTATTATTTTTAATCAGATAATGAGTAAATAAGGTTCCATACCTGTGCCAGAGAAACTTACCGATGTGTCTCTAACGAAGATTTTTAGCAAAGATGAGAAAAATAACCTGTCAATTTTATGGTGAATGCCATTTCGTCACAAATCGGAGTTAGATTTCTGATAGCTTCGGCTATAACTTTCAGATAGCTTAGTTAAGCTAGTTTAGTTCAATTTAGATTCATTATTATTTAAGTTCAAGCCCGAGTGGAGGATTTGTGTAAAATTCCAAGTAGGAACTGATTGTAAATATTCTGAAAAATAAAGGGTTGTGAACACTTCTTCAATCTTATGTGTTTTGTTCACACACTTAAGCGATTATTCGCTTGTTAGTGTTAGTGGTGTTCTAAGTTAGAACTTTAGAATTAAATGTGTAAAATCTCACAAGTTAATCAGTAAATCAAACACAAAGTGAGTATTTAGGTGCCTTTCTGCAATATGGGATTTGATTTCAGTATATAAGGGCTGAAAATGGTTTGTTATGGTATCAAAATATCACTTAGAAGAATTTGTGAAGTAGCCTATCAGTGCGTTTAGAAGCAAAACAGACAACCATGGAAGAAGACTGTCGTAGCGCTAAGGAAAAATTTTTAGAACTTTGGAACTGCTGCTGTAAAGAGGCTTGCACAAGGTCGTAAACGAATAATAACAGCTTCTCAAGACAGACAGCTGTTAAAAACAGTCTGTCATAACAGGAAGTCTACTGCTTAGCAAAAGTTAGGAGTTTGGTGATCTCCGCTGGAACTGCTATACCACGGTACTGTACATAGATAGCTTAATGAAAAAAGCCTTTAACCCAAAAGCCAAAGGTATGTGCTCACTATTTTCTCAAAGGAAAAAAAAAGATCGCTTTAGGTGATGCGAAGAACACCAGAACTAAAGTTAAGAGTTTGGTGCTCCCCGCTGAAACTGCTATACCACGGTAAACTGTACATAGAAAGCTTAATGAAAAAAGCCTTTAACCCAAAAGCCAAAGGTATGTGCTCACTAACTTCTCAAAGGAAAAAAAAAGATCGCTTTAGATGGTGCGAAGAACACCAGAACTAAAGTTAAGAGTTTGGTCTATGTTCTCTTTGCT
>KK120133.1:162859-187862 GCA_000611955.2 Stegodyphus mimosarum
TTCTCAAAGGAAAAAAAAAGATCGCTTTAGATGGTGCGAAGAACACCAGAACTAAAGTTAAGAGTTTGGTGCTCCCCGCTGAAACTGCTATACCACGGTAAACTGTACATAGAAAGCTTAATGAAAAAAGCCTTTAACCCAAAAGCCAAAGGTATGTGCTCACTATCTTCTCAAAGGAAAAAAAAAGATCGCTTTAGATGGTGCGAAGAACACCAGAACTAAAGTTAAGAGTTTGGTGCTCCCCGCTGAAACTGCTATACCACGGTAAACTGTACATAGAAAGCTTAATGAAAAAAGCCTTTAACCCAAAAGCCAAAGGTATGTGCTCACTATCTTCTCAAAGGAAAAAAAAAGATCGCTTTAGATGGTGCGAAGAACACCAGAACTAAAGTTAAGAGTTTGGTGCTCCCCGCTGAAACTGCTATACCACGGTAAACTGTACATAGAAAGCTTAATGAAAAAAGCCTTTAACCCAAAAGCCAAAGGTATGTGCTCACTATCTTCTCAAAGGAAAAAAAAGATCGCTTTAGATGGTACAAAGAACACAAGAACTAAAGTAAACACCAGTGGTCTATGTTCTCTTTGCTGGTGAGACGCGGTTTAGTTTAACTTCTGATTCTTGAAGTGTTTACATCCGGAGAGGGTCAGGAGTTAGAAATTTTCCTTCAAGCATTATGGAACGGAATTGTTTCGGTAATGCAGGTGGTATGATGTGGAAAAAAATAATATCAATGGGTGAATGTCCCTACTTATTTTCAATAGCGGTTTTTCACAATATCTAGAGATATCGGGATGAAATTATTTAACCTTATTTAAGACTTTTCAGTGGTGCATATGGATTTGAATTTTTATTTATTCTCTATAATGTATATAGTCTCCCACATCGAACAAACTTCCTTGATGAATTCCTGAAAGTGAAGAAATTTAGCGAATACTGTAGCCAGTAAAATCTCCTGAACTTAATCTTATAGAGAATAGAGAATTTATGAGACAACTTCATGAGGTAAAAGAGCTGTACGAAAATTATCTCCTCCTACAGATGAAATGCCTTGAAACCGTAGTGTTGGAAGTGTGGAATTTAATTAACCAAACTGTGTTCGACAACGATATTGCCTTATGTCGAAACGTTGTGGCATGTGTGTAGAAGTCAACGAAGATCATATTCCATGTTAAAATCATCAGCCTTAAATCACGTTTCAAATTCTTGCCACCAAATATTATCGCCTTGCATTATTTTTGAAAAAATTAAATAATGAGTAATCTCTGTGTGGGTATGCATATTCCTTGTAATGCGAGAAAACGAGGGTACTTAGAGACATCAAATTATAAATAATGTAGCCCTCCACCCGAACATGTGTATCTGGGAGTCCTAATTTTGAAATTCGAATTTTATATTTCATATTTTCTGAAACTTTAATGAATTTTTGATTAATAAACTCAACGATCGGAAAGCAAACAGTGGCAACACTGTGCGGAATAAATCATTTTTACCTCCAGCGCGCGAGACTGTTACAGGACGTTCTAAAGTATTCTTTTTAAATATTTTGTGATTTTATTCTTGAATTGTACTTTATGTAGCCTAATAACAAAGAACATGATATTTAGTAAATAAAATTAACACAAAGAAAGTTAAAAATTTATATGATGAACTGAGAAAAGCGAAAAAGAAAATAGAAAAATGTACGCCAATACTTATCATTGCATCGAGAGTTTTAAACAAATGCTGCCAGGCTACTTTTAAAATTTTTGTAATTTTGCTGTTGAATTGTATATCGCGTATGTGTAAAGAAAACGATATTTAATAATAAAACTAAAAAGACATTAAGAAATGGGTTATCAGGAGTGAATGTAATAGCAGACTGGTAGATTGCGAGCTCGGGGAGAGTGCAAAAGACCTGAACAAATCCTTTCCGGCGATCATTAAAATCTGAACGCTTTCAGATTTTCATATTTATTTTTCTGAACTTCCCTTGTCAGATATTATTATCATTTTTATTGTTTAATGCTTACAGTTTTATATCATAGGTAGTATTCATAATTTTTTTCTTTGCATTTATGTGTTATGATGTTATTTATCATTCCACATAAATTCATAAAATTACAATTCACTGTTTCTGAGAAATCTGTGACGTCATGACCGTAAAGATAATGTTTATTGTAACTATTAACTTATGATTATATAACTAAGAAAATGTTTTCAGATTTCTGCAGAGTACAGTTTAATGAACTCCATTTGCATTTGGTACTTGTTAGACGGAAAGCTTGTGAATACTAATAAACTGTGAGTTTTCGAGTATAGCAAAAAACTGAAAATTGCTTGCCGCTATTTGCGTAGTGATTAGCACACATGTACACATTGAGGCGTATCCTATTCCTTCATTTTAAAATGAAAAATTCTAGTTAAGAACTGTTAACCATATGATAAGTTTATTTACTCGTACTCAGTTTCACCGGTTACCCATCACTAGATACACAATAATTCTTTACAAAGGCCAACTTAAGTTGTTGTACTGTTTTCTTTCAACAAGTTATTTACATCTGATAATTACATACTTCTACAAATACAATAACTAGCTTTAAATTGATTTGTAAAGGCTATGCTTCGTTTTCAAAGATAAATTATTTCATCGCAATGCTAGTAAATAATTATAGGAGCTTTTTTAGGTAATGATCATGTACTAGAACAAAGTTTTGTTTAAAACGATGCTATGCAACGTAAAACTTTGTAATTCATGTAAACGGTTATAGTAATTTTATATATTCTTCTAAGTAATTTAAACAGATTCATGCAGAACCGTTTACTACCTTCTTAAAACACAGATATCAGACGAAAACTGTGATTACTCTAATATGTAGATAAAGCTGTACTCACAAAATAATTGAAAATTTAAAGGGATATTCAGAAACGTTGCTACAGGAATATATATCTTAGATAAATGCTTTTCATCTCTATGTTTCTTGACTTTTTTTTAATCCAATGCCGAGTATTTGCCTATTCAGTATTGTCCACTTCTAAGGTCACAAGAAGTAGCCATTTTGTTGTGGAGGCACCTAATAGGCGGCCACCGTTACCTCCTATGAAGTAACAGATAGTTCACAACCATGCCTTCGGTACCAAAGTAACGGGATTCGATCATAAGCACTGTGTACCGTCTGAGTAGGATGCTTTTTGAAGTGAGGCGGAAATTTTTCTAAAAACAACTTGAATTTCGTGGAGAGCAGATTTCTGTAAATAGACGAACTGCCATTTGATTAGATCCTAACACAAGAAACAAATTCCGTAAAACATTCATTACGCTTTTAATAAGCTAAATACAATATGCTCCGTATCTTTACATGAAAAAAATAATGGACATATTCAAGATAGTATTTAGTAATTAATTAGCAATTTAGATCTGTGTTTAGTGCCTATTACCAATCAAAATATTTCCTTCGACCATGTTTACTGACCATTTACAAAGGAAGAGTTGCTCCTTCTGCACTGGGTAAAACAGCGCTCGTTAGCAAGTAAATAATAGGTAGAATTTAGTAATTAATTCAGTAACTTAGATCCCCTTTTTAATGCCTATTGCTAATAAAATATTTCCTTATTTGACTATATGGAATTTATACACATTTACGACGGAGCAATTACAAAAAGGAGATTTACAAAACAAAAGTTGCTTCTTCTGCATTGGATAAAACAGCGCTGGTTAGCAAATTTACAATTCGTGTCATAATAGTATTAGTTACATATGTCTGTGAGAATTTCGCATGAAAAGGTGAGGAAGGTTATGAATTTAAATTATCAAGGCATACTACAAATTCTTTGATTGGAATTAATATTCTAGAAAAAACATAAGATTTTTTTTAACATAAACTCCCAGTGTTGAACCTGTTTTTGTAGCATTCTTTCCCTTATTTTGGGTAGCTTTTGAACTAAAAATGTATATTAGCTATAAATATTTAAAGATATAAAGCAATGTATATATATATATATATGTATGTATATATATAAATGATAATGTATATGTAAGCAGCATTTTGTCAGAACATATTTAATTCATTAGTTGCAGGTTCTTTCGTATGGCGTACTAGTACCTGAATGCATAACATGACTGAACACCGACACTTCGACTTGGATTGAAATCACTGTGTAAAGCCTTGCTGTGAACGCATTGTTTACGGTTACTCCGCATAAATAACTGAAATAGAAACAACTTGCCGTTAGAACGTTCTCGAAGAAGGTGACCCTTCCATTAGACAATTATAGTTCGACCTCCTCATCTGTGACCATGAACGCAAACACGTATGCTCCATTCGGACCGTTTTATTCTCAAAATAGGGTGAAAGAATGGAAACTCTTGTTCCCTCCAACATATAAATTCTCTCTTTCCGGAGAAAACTTTCACGTGAGCTTCACGTCACAGCAAGTAATAACGTCCCTTTTGGACGAGTCTATGTGTTTTGGCAAAATGCCAGCCCCGGTTGCGTTTGAAACGGTCGAACTGTAATTCTTTTCTGTTTTGTCATATTCCAGCAACTCTAAATCCGGTTCATATCCTCATCCAATCATAATTGTCCATATGTACATGTATGGTTGGTTACTGAAATTTTGCATTATAAGTGGATTGAATTCCTTACTAAATTATTAAAATATATGTTACAATCATAAATTAAAATTATTATTCTTCTACTCGTTAACGCAGTATCCTTATTATTTTCTTTCTCATTATAAACAAATCCATATTGTTTACAGATGTAACTGCTTAAAAAGACAAAATATAAAAGGGAAAAGAACGCGATATCCCAAGAATTAAAATTGTTTTGGCCTGTGTCAGAATAACCTTGCTATTTTTCTGCTTATTATAACTAAATCTGTAGTGTATATGCAGATATAGATGCAAAGAAATATGAAAATACTAAAGAAAAAAAATAGAATACAGGTAATAACCTATATTAAATTCATACACGAAATCTTTTGAAACAATTCTCAAATACTTTTGTTATAGCCCAGAAACTTTTTCCGGCATTACTGTAATTTAGCAACGTTCGTAAAAAAGAAAGAATAACTGTACAAAATCGTACTTAATGCCCTATAATTCTTTATTCTTTCGGAATTTAACTTACTTGGTGCTCGTACCTTTAAGCCTGTTCAAAATGGGATCTTCTCGAAGTAATGACAGCTTCTTTCATGGAAAGGAACTAAAAATTGTTCCTTCTCGAACTTTCGAAAAATAAGAAGTAAAAAATCCGAAAAATGTATTTACTTCCAATCGATAACTTCTTGCATCTGGAAAAGAAAATTACGAATTCTTAAGTTCATTAACAATACGTTTTTACTGTGTTTCTTTTTATCGAAAACGGGAAGTTTTTAGGTTTAATCTTATTCAAATGCTTATTACATTATACGATAATGAAAAGAAATGTTCCTGGTAAAAAGAAGTCTGCAGATATAAATTACATTACGAAAGAAATAGATCGTTCATTATCTAAGATTTAATTTTCATAAAACATGAATAGAAATCTATTAAGAAAAGCTTTTACAGATTTTGACGAATATTTCATTTTTTAAAGAGAGAATTAATCAGAGAATTGGCCCATAAAAATATTGTTCATGTAATTAAATTCATTCTAAAATATGACTTTTAAAGAGTTATGATGGTAGGTTATATTTAACGCTTCCTTTCATGAGCTTTTTAAATTATTCTTAAGTAATTTTTTGCTCGAAATTTCTAAAAATATTTTATTCATAATTAAGTTTTCCCTTTCCTTTAATTAAGCGTCTCTTGTTTCTTCAGATTCTTGTATTCTATGTAAAGGAATTTTACGGTTATTCTACCTTAATATGTGCTGTTATATCTACTTTCTCTTCTCTATCACTTCTAAACTAATTTCTTGATACTTTATTTTGTAAGCATTTACAAAAATGCTTACAATTTACTAATTTCTTGGTAATTTATTTTAATGGTACTTGGCACTTAACAACACTAATTGGTAAATTTATGCTTTACAAAACTTAGTAATTGGTACTTTATAAAAATTAATTTCTTGGTAATTTACAAAAATACTTCTTTACAAAATACTAATATAATGCGTAACGGTGGCACAGAATAGTATCAGAAACATATCTTTAGATTTGGAATTACTTCATTTAGAACTGGATTCGCTCTAATAAATTACAGTGAAACATGTTGGATTTCTCCATTTATGTGAGGAAGGCGTTCTTGTAAGATTTTCAAAGATAAAATTTCTCAAGTTTACTTCAAACATGAGTGAAAACGCAAGAGCCACGCGAAGTACTAAGCCAGACGTTGTAAATTTATGTAGTCTAAATCAAACTAAAGGTGGTATTAAGCTTTAATATTATCAGCCACTGGTAAGCTTTAATTGGTTGAGATCTGAAGCTCAGGACAGATGAGGAATGAAAATTGTCCTGATTATTTAACGATTCCCCCAATTTAGTTAAATATTCTAATGGATCAAAATAACGTAAATAAGTTTGCATAAATACAGGAAATTTCATAAAAGATTCAAATATTCTGATATAATATTATAAGGTGAGTGAGTGAGCGCCACCTGGGAAGACCACTGACCTGGCCTTAGCCTCACAGTGTGCTATCTTCCTGGCAGAAACCATCTACTCTCTGCTCAACAATATTATAAGGTATTTCTCCCACCTTCTTCGCATGCCTTCGTGGTGTAGTGGTCAGCACGCTGGGCGTATATTCTAGAGGTCCGTAGTTCGAATCTGGGCGAAAGTTTTGCTCATTTCACACATCTCCTGTTTCCAAATAACCTAATGATCATACAAGTGGGGCCGAACAATAAAAAGGTGGTGCATGATGATTCTCTGCCACTGGGATTTGGTGAGCCATTATTTTATAAGTTATGCTACAATATACTACAAAGCATACAATACGCAATAACAAGGCACTAATGCGCTACTTCATAAATCAATAATCACTCACTCATTCACGCTGTGATGCAATCATCATTGTCAATGACCGCCGGGACAGAGTTGAGTTCATTAACTCTTCTGTAGATCCACCATATTTGAATAAATCTATCAGTCATTTGCTCAGAGAAGCTTCATCTTAAAACTCTTGTCTTTGAATGTTTTCAGATGGAGATTAAAAAGATTGTTATCGGTAGCGGCAATAAATGTGTCAGAAGTGCTCATTTTTCTCTACTCGACACTCCATGCAGATTAGCCTTGAAAATGGTCTAAAAGACCTGCTAGCAACATGCAAGCTTCTTTTCTCAGCAGTCAAACTCCAGACTGAATAGAAATAAATAAATAAAAAAACCGAAGGCTTCACAATCCAATATTGCCAAACTATGAAGAACGAACCATTCTTTTACATCGACCCAAAAGTATTTGGAAATTTTATTGCAAAGTTACGTTTACAATATCAGACATAGGCTGCATGTCATGCAAAGTTAAAAATCACATCTTCAGTCCCATATCTCACATCACAGACTAATTTGCAATAGAGCATTTTCTGCTGATTAAGGGGACGGTGGATTTTAAAATAGCTAAAAATCAACCATAATATTTATTTGTTTTTTTTTTACTGTGGTAGCATTCCATATACGTAACTACATCGTATGCAAAATACAGAATTCAAATATTCTAATTTTAACGAAGTTACAAGCATTTAAAATGTGTAAACAGCGTAAACTTTACCCTTTAAATTTTGGAAAAAATGTAAAACAATGTATTTAAACAGTTATTTACTGATTGATAATTTATATATTTGCCCAAAAGAAGTGTTTATTTTTAAAAAAATGGCTAGAAATGTCAATATTGGCAACTATGAATTTAACTTTGGTTATGTAAATACTACACGCGTAAAACAAGAATAGTTGCAAAAAGGCGTAATCAACGTCGCTTGAACCAAAGCAAAAGAAAGAAGTTTAACTGCTTGAGAAAAAAGAGAAATATTAAAAAATATTGCAGAGCATTAAAAGATAATGTAAATGTAACAAATGAAGGTAAAATGTAGAGTGCGGGTGAATTTTAAAAGCTTCGTTGGATATAATGCATAAATTGTTTTTACCTACAACTTCGAATCACATACCAATTTGCGACATGTTTATTTTTGTCATATGTAATATTATGTAATAATATTATGAGATTAAAAATGGTTAAATGACACGAAAATGTTATCTAGTGTTTACAAAATCGTATTTAAAGTTAATTTGCTGTTTCTCATAACCATGTATTAAAGGTAAGTTTGATGAAAAACTTTAAATCCGGTTTTCTCAAAACAAATTTTTTCGCAGTTTGTATGTTTTGAAAATGCTTTATACGGCACATGTTTAGTTAAAAATGTATGATATTTGGAAGAAACTATCTTGTTATATGGTACAGTAGATCTGTGTATGCATTTTTGGATATGAGGTTATTAAGAAGTTTAAACTTGTGATAATGTTTAACAAAAGGATTATTTGGAAGAAACTATCTTGTTATATGTTGTGTATGCATTTTTGGATATGAGATTATTAAAAAGTTTAAACTTGTGATAATGTTTAACAAAAGGTAACATTTTTTCCGAAACCTGGTTATAAATTCACAAAAATCCTTTTTAAAAATTTCTGATCCATCATATTCAGTAACGGATACACAAAATCTTTAGTCAAGACCTTATAACTAACGTAAAGGAAAAATTAGAGCGCAAGAAGCATTTAAAATCTTTAATTAAAAAAATTAATTATTTGTTTTAAAAATTTTAATTGAAAATAAATTTATTTTTATTTATTTTGAACATATATTTTATAAACTGATGTTATAATATGTATATGTATAAAATTTCTTGTTGAAAATACAAAAACTTAAAAAACTAATTTTTAAAGTCCACCGTCCCCTTAATAAAGAGATTAATTAAATTAATTTGAGAGGGGGTCTATTTTATTAGACTTTACAAAATTAGAACGTAATTCAATTTCGATTCAGTATCTTCAGTTCCATCATTTTCTGCAAAACTGTTTTTATAGATGTGTTTTAGTTTCTTTTGTTCTAATTCTTAAATTTATTACGATTTATAGAATTATCTTTCCAACTGCCATTAAGGGAACAAACACATAAGAAGAATTCAAGCCGAAAATCTCAGAAAACACAAACATCAGTAAAGAACGATTCCATCTTCGGACATTATCTTTCAAAAGATGCTGGAACAAACTGATTGACATCCTGAAGCGTATACAGATATCCCAAAAAATGAAGCAGCTGCAAAGAGTATTAGAACATAAGGTACCTGCTGTTACATACAAAACTTAGTTATCAAACACATCCTTAAAAAGTTTTCGAAGCCCATCACTGCACAGAAAACAAGATAACAGACTTCCTTATCAGAGACATAAAAACAATGGGAAAGAATTTTAACGTGACCATTCTGTGCTCTCACTGGGTAAAATCAACCCAATAAACAACGAAAGTTTCTACTTTTTTATCTTCCTTTTTTCCCTCCTCTACCCTTTATTTCTTCCCTTCATTTCTGAAGGGCGTCCGAAAGAATGTTCTAGAACGTTACTCCGCCTAAACTCTTAATCGATGCCATCCCGATGTAATCGAAGATCATTGTCCGAATTCTTGAAGGAGAGCCTGCATTTCCGAACTTGTTCAATGGCTCGGTATCGTAATCGGAGTCTTCATCGATATTTTTCTTCCTGCTTGCGCTTCTACCGTTGCGACTAAGCTACCGTTCGCTCTATTTATTTATTTCTTCCTCCCCCCCCTTCACTTGTATCTCTTTCCATCGCTCTGAAGTGGTGGCGCTAAGTGAGGGAACAAAAAACAGGGTATGAGACTTGGGGAGAAAAGGGGAATGTCGAAGGGGGGGGACGATTGAGATCAAAATCATCAAAAGAGTACTGCATTTTCTTCTTCTGCTTGCTCTGCTACTGCTCATTTTGAGAGGGGGTGCTCTTGAAATATCCAAAAGTTTGGAAACAGCTTTATTCCTACAAAATGTAAATTTTTATGCATGCTACGTGGAATAGGCTGTTCGCTTGTATTACTTGCTTATTCATGTTATTTATTCGCCTTATTGTTTATTAAACTCTTTTCACAACAATAATGGGTTTTGATCATGTTTTTAAGGATGCGCTCATTAATGAAGTTTGGAACAAAGTTTAGATAGCTAAGATTATAAACAGGTTCTGATGGCTATGATTTACTACATTTTTTAATAATATTGTATTCAATCTGAAATTCATTATAATCCTATATTCAATCTGGAAATTAATTGCATCGGATTTTTTCAAAAATAACTGCATGAGGTAATGTCACATATTTAGTACAGCAAGACTAAAGCATAAAACTGAGAAGGGTGTTGTTAAAATTCTTTTCAAATACCTTCAGTAGATTCAAATATGTGGAATGAAGTAATAATAATTTTTCGGTAAGTTCAGAAAATAAGAGTTAATTAATAAAGGATATTAATACACAAAAACAACTATGCATGTTCAAATATTTGTAGAAATTTACAGTAATATTGCATATCAAGCGATATATGGTATATTGCACATATATATATTGGGATAGCTCAGCTTATCAAAACTGAGACATTCTCCGTATATTGCAGATGCAATATCTTCCGTCTAGCTCAGAAAACAGAGTTAATTAATAATAGTTTATTCTATAATAATACACAAAAACAACTATGCATGTTCAAATACTTGCAGAAATTTACAGTAATATTGCATTACGAGCGATGTATAGTGTACTGCATATATATATGTGTTACGGTGAAAGACCGAAATTGGAGAATGTCGACTTTCACCGGAGAATGTCAACATTCACCAAATACGTCGATGAAAGATCCAGTATTGCATTACATTCTTGCGCATTCGGACCCTCACCGGCGTATGTCGACAATCACAGATATGCTCTGGTTTAGGTCGAAAGGAGAGGAGTAGACAAAGAGGCAACTGGCTGTTTCCCATTAATGCAGTTGTAAAAGCAAAGGCATCTTCTGCAATCCAAAGTGTCATTAGAGTTTAAGTTGTTGCAATAAATAAGATTTGAATCACATAATTTAGTTAAGTTTTTTATTACTATTATTTTATTTCCTCATTTAGAACGTACTGTATAATTAAGTAGGTTTTTAACTTCTATTATTTTCCTTTCTCATTTTGAATGTACTTTGTGTTTTAAGTTCTTATTTTCAATCTCGAGTGCGTTGTTTCGGGACTGAATTACGGAGAAGAAAATATAGTATTCTTATATATTCAGCATTCACCATTAGTACATGGTGAATGTCGACATTTACCGGTGTAAGTCAGAAATAAGTATTTGGAAAATATTTCGGACATACACCAAGCGTTTATGTGAATGTTGACATTCTCCAGACTTCGTTGTTTCACCGTAACATATATATATGTATATTGTAATAGCTCAGCTTATCAAACTGAGACATTTTACCGTATGGTGTAGCTACAGTGTCTTCCATCTAGTTAGTGCAAGTCCTTCTTTAGATCACGCATAGAATGACGATCCTCTAGAAGTTCTTTGCCTCTACGGCAGTTTCTATTTATTAGTGTTAAAATTATTTTGCCTATTATAAATTATTGTACATTTTGTATTTATTTAGCTATTTTAATAGAATTGTAATTAAAATTGTTTTATTTTCAAGTGCAACGCAACGCGTGACGAATTGTAAGAGAAAGCTACGCCGGAAAAGTAAAAATACAAGAGCGCGTGCATTTAATATTTAATAAATAGATATCTCGTAATTGCTTTTGCGATCCAGAAAAATCGAGAAAATAGCAGAACGATCTCGTGCAGGATTAAAAAGCTTATAAAAGCCGGATTAAAACATCTCAGCTCAGTTGTAGTTTTTTTAAGCGAAGTGTTGTTGTTTACTTAGTGTTGTTATTGATTGTAGCGAATTCGCCGTGAGATCGAATTAGTTCCTCTGTATTTTGAATTGAGTTGTATTCAATGTTTCATTAGTTTTAAATATAACTACAGTGAGCCATTGTGATCTTGTACGAATATTTCTGAGAAAATCTCAGCATTTTGTTTTATTACTTGGGATAAAAATAAATTTTATTAACTTTTTATAGACTTGTGCATTCAATCAATTACAGACCGTATGCACGCAACAATATTCAATGAGACAAAATTAAATCTTCCAATAATTTCAGCTTTATCTGTTGTTGTTGTTGTTCTGATCGACGAAACTTTTCTGACAGCGTTGCAGATAAAAACGCTTTTTTTTAAGTGTTGCTACTGCTCGCTTTCAAATCGTAGAGCTTGTTAATCAGAAATTTGTAAATTTTACAAAATCTATACATATAAAGAAGAATGTCTGTTTGTGCGTTTGTTTATTTGTTCGCGTTATCGATTTCTGATAAATTATGAGAAATTTTTTGCCACATTTAATGGACTAAAATTGAGTATAGGTGAAATATTGGTTGGACCTTGAGCTTTTACGACCATTTAATAAGAAAGACGAAAATAATTATAAACTTCGTGCCATTGTTGCTGATATAATAAGAGAAAATTAGCTTATTTTTCTATCAAAAATTTTTACCTGGGTTCCATATCGTGTCAGAGTGAAAAATGTGTGACATGAATCGTATTTCTTGCATCCTTATTAGAGAAGGATTACAGGGGTATCGTTCTCTCTGTTGTTAGATGCATTACTCTCAGTCTAGCTTAACTGGCATCCGGTACTTAGGCTAGTAATAAATAATTACTTGTGTACTTAATATTTAACTAATTTTTATTCTTCAGTTTAAAGAGGATAAACTCTACCTCAACAGAACTTCACCAAACAGTATTTCGGATGCTTCACATAACTAACAAAGATCAGCTAAGCCTCTAACTTGGCTTTTATTTTAATCAAGGTTAAATTGCAAACTACTAAGAGAACATAAGGCAGAATTTTGTTGTTTAGAATTAAGTTTACAAGAGCAAAGGAAAAAGGGACACATGCCCCACACCTCCTTTTTCACATGGCGCATCAAATCTTTCTATAACATTTAACATATGTAAAATTTTAAGTATTTTTTTCGGTCTCATATTTTGAAAACATAACATTATAGGAAGGAACAAAATTTTAAATTTTGTATATTAATTTCTTATGTCTGTTTTCAAAAAGTCAGGTGCTAGTGTGTTACCTTGGATTCTTATTACGAACTGAAATTATTTAACGAAGCCTTGACGCTAACTCGCACATTCGCTAACGTTAACTTTCACAACCGTTGTAGTGATTACGCAGTTGTGTAGCTCCCCCCCCCACATATGTATGAAGGAAATCCTCACATTTTTCATTCCTAATTCTTACTGTACAGCAACAAACGCCCGATTAAGTAACCGGCTTGGTGAGTTTTTCACTTTCTTGTCGTTCACTTATCAGGCACATATACCACACGTAAGTCTATTTTAGCTGGTGTCTCTTAAGGATCTCTCTTGGGACCTACACTTTTTAACTTATATGTGAACAACATTCTCATTACACCCATCACTACACTCGCAATGTATGCCGACGACACTACGATCCTTACTCTGTCAGGACTACTGTTCCTTTTAGTTGATTTGGAAACAAAATTGGAGTTCTGAATAAGCACAGGGTGCTTACTCAAAGCTATGTTCGTGTGTGCGTGGAAGAGACAACACAAATAAGAAGGGGTTAACTTTGCCCTTTTTTTCTCACAGAGTACAGGAGCTCCCGCACTTCGGGATACAGAGATCAGTACTCTTGGTCTAAAACATAGAAAATATGAAAGAAACTAACTTAACTAAATAAGGACTAATAGAGGCTTTACAGAGAATAATAACGTGAAGTTTGGCCCTTTAATACTATGTACATAGTGACTACAATCCCTCTTCAAATATCAGCGAGAACTAAGTTCTGGCCTTAAAGGTAGATAACGAAAATCACACGCGGGATAAAAGAAGCGAGAAATCTCTCTCACATGCGTGCTAAAGGCCGCGAGAAAGCTATCTTTCACTTTTCTCTTGGCTAAAAGCCATGTCTTAAATACTTCTACAGTTTGCAACCTCATTTGCATAGACTAAATCTATTCCCGCTTATTCTGGCCGGAAATGGAAAATAAGAGAAAGTAGTAAAAGTTTAAAATAATATAAACGTTAGTAAAACGTAAAATCCTTACTACTCAAAGTGCATTTATTAGTCCAGTCATCCAACAGTTACAAGAATGCATCCACACACTAGAGAGTTGGCTCTGCAAATGGAAGACTGTCAAAAAAACGTATGCCATATTAATCACAAAGAGGAAAATTCAAGAAGAATCTGCAGTTTTATGGAGAATCAATTCCCTGGGCCAGTCAAGTCCCTTATCTTGGGGTGATCCCCAGTATCATGGAACCCACACATTACATCTATACTCCAAACGTTGCAAGCATGTAAAGTTAGACTATTCCCCTTAAATGTCTTCTTTCTATATAATAAATTACTTATTTACAAATCCGTTTTGCGTCCCATGTTATGATATGCCTTCCCAGTTTGGTCCTATTCATGTCGGTCTTATCGTAACAAACTTCAAGCTGCCCAAAGCTGCGTTCTGAGACAAATCACCAATTCACCTTGGTATGTGGGTAACAACAAAATCTACGAAGAGCTTAATGTGGAACAACTCAGGTCCTACTACTGACGTGTGGCATGCAAATTTTATGAAAATCAGAAACTGATTACTAATCTAGCAATTACAATTTGTAATTACGGTTTTAATAACCCTACTAATAGCAAAAGGCCTATGGCCATTTTAAGTGTACGGAATGACTACTATTTAAATAGTCTTCTACTTGTATGCTTTGCTTTTCTCATCAAAGTGCTTCTCATATATTTTATGTATTTACCCTTCTTAAGTACTAATGTTAATATGCTGTGCTTTCAAT
Source organism: Stegodyphus mimosarum (assembly GCA_000611955.2). Lineage (NCBI taxonomy): Eukaryota > Metazoa > Arthropoda > Arachnida > Araneae > Eresidae > Stegodyphus > Stegodyphus mimosarum. The sequence continues at coordinate 177,711 of KK120133.1, forward strand.
TTCTACAATACTCAACGCACCAAAGATTCGCACTTCCCTTTAAATTGTTATTTTTTTTCCTTGCATTGTATATTTCCATGTTTTCAGTACATGTCACCAGTTCACTGGCTGTTTTGCAGATGCTCTGGCCTTTTCTACTATGCGACCACAAACACTTTGACCTTTCAGTATATCTCAAATTTAGTTTTAAAAAATATATATATGTTCTCTTTTGATGCTGTTAATTACTGCTTAAGTTATTGTTATTCTCAAACCTAATGTTTTTCTAATTTTTGTCTCGGTCACTGTATGGTATTTATTTATTCGAAACTGCTCAAATTATTCGATTGGGGGTAAGGTCTCTAACCTAGGCCCCCCGGTGTGTCACCCGCTTATCTCGTCTTATTTTTCGCTCTTTTTGAATGAAAGCAACCGAAAGGTGTGTGGCAACGGAAGTTTTTCCATACTGCTCCTGCGTAGCGTTAATAGGTTTTTTTTGTGCCTTTTCCTGAAGTTGTGTTTATGCGTTTAAGAGTTAACCAGAGCAACGAATCCGTACCTTTGATGATTCAATACGGCGTTTGAACACCTTGCCAGAATTGACAGACTTTCCTTGAATTCAGGAGGACGTTAGAAGCAAGTTCTTATGCACCATTTTGTTCATTCGTCACTTAGAGTAATAAGACAAAGGAATTAATTATCTGCTTTCGACTACTGTGCAGCATAATTCGGCGAAGTAATAAATGGATATTTTGTATCCTTATGAAGTTCTATTTCATTCTCACAACTGACATCACTAAATAATTACTAATGACTTTTGCAATGTTTTCAGACAGCCATTTCTTTCCTGTATCCCTATCTGCAGCAAAACTCGACGACTATCATCCATGTAATACTTTTCCCCATAGCTTCTGTATTCTTCATTCTATAACGAATTCTTATTACTAAAATTATGATTTTGAATAAATATTAATTCACAAGTGAACTCTGTGACATTATTACCGCTGCTACGTGGAGAAAGTAAAGTTTATTTATTACCACTTCAGGTTATTTGCGATCACAACGCAAGCACAGCCAAATTTATAATTACTTCTTAGCATTTGTTTATTTAACCTTATTTATAGCAATACAACTGTCATTTGATTATGCACTCATAGACATACATTTGATTATTAAATTGATAAATAATTTAATCGTAAAATTTGGATCTTAAAATTTGTAAATGAAATCAATATCAGTTCTTTAGGTTTTTTTTCTTTATCCTTTTTTTCAAAGAAGAGGCAATAATTTAAAATGTTCAAGCTTGTATTTTATGCCACATATAATAAATTAAAATCATAGAAACGGAGCATACAGAAAAGTGAAATGACTTTTTTTGTGTAAATAACTTTAAATGAAGAGATATTTAATTATTAGGTTATTTCACTATATAATTCAGATTATTCGCTTAGCTTCACCTAGTCCATTGGAAAGAATTTAATTAGAAGTAGCTTTCAGGAAACGTTTTCTCCTGGCCTTCATCGGGAGGTACGTAACAACTTGGTAATCCATGACATGCTTTGTATACATATCGACCCATGTTATAGCTGCAAGCAGCTCTATTTAATTTTTTTCTCATTCAATTTCCATACTTTCGTATGAGTGATTTGAATTCATAAAATGAGAGGGAGAAAGTGAGAGCATCATGAAAAATGAAATATCTAAGCTTAAAGTAAAACATCCATATCCATTATAAACGTTAATTGAAAGGTAGTTATAATGTCAACAATCTCGAATTAAAATTTTGAAATGAGGAATAAATATTTGTAACATAAATGTTTTCAGAAACATGGATGCTTAAAACCGGTTCGAATGTCTTCTTAATTGGTTGGTGGTAGGGAAAAATGAATACGAGACCTGTTTGACATTGTCGAATTCCATCCCTGAAGAGCTCTCAGATTTCATGTGGAGGTTCCACAAATGCCCTGACAGACTTCGCCATTATTAAACTATCCTGGGTATTCCATTCTAAACTCTACAAAGCCTTATAATTTTATCTGCCTTCTATGTAAGATCCAAAATAGTAATCAAATTTTACTCGGTAACTGTTAAACGGACAATTATTAGAAAGTTTAAAATTCAAAGTTTTGCCACCACTGCAATGCATATATTCAGTCATAATAAATCATTAGTCAAATCGGACTCTAAAATAATCAAATACAAATTAGTTCTTCAAAATCACAAATTCGTAATTCTTATTCCATATGTGATTAGATACTGTTGCCATTAGCTTCGGAAAATAAAACAAAATTTCTCCATAGGCTACCTAACCAAACGATATTCACTACTTCAATAGATAAAATATGATTCACTGCCAAATTACGTTCATTCAGTACTCATTTACATACATAACTAGATGGAAAGGACAACTCTAGGACAATCCTAGAATGCTGATTCCTGTAGCATACGTGCACAGCCGCTCGGAATATTGAACTATGATAATCTTCCGTTGGAAGTTGTTCGCTGTACCATCGCGTGTCGGAGTTCGTTAGAATTGTTATGGTACGGATCACGCACACTTTTCATTTCGCTTTGTTTACCGGACAAAACAAACAAGAAGCATTTAATTCAGGACACCCACCGCATTACAGTAAATGTTTCAGAGGCAAAGTATTGAATTTTCAGTTTTACGAGTCCCAAGCATAGAACTCTGCTCTGGCTTCTATTGATTTAAAATTAACTAGAAGTTTTAACTTGTTGTGGATTAAACTTCCCGATATTTCCCTTACCCTGTATCTTATTTACGATAGGTTTAAATACATCGACTCGCGCTGAATATGTATGCTTAATAGATACAAATAATTAATATTTCATTAAACTAGCGGTAATGAATGTCATCGTTGGGTTTGAGTTGTAATTAAACATAAAAGAGCTGATTATATATCCAACAGCTGTAATGTGTAAACCAAATGAAAACTGTAAGCGGACGCATAAGATACAAAAAGCTATATTTAAAATAACTACCACTGTAAAGAAACATGCGTTTGACATTATTATCTGAATAGTTCTATTCATAAAACTAAATAAGCCCGGTTATTATTAGTTCCATTATTTTCATCAACATTTGAAAATTTTAAAATAAACCGTATCGAGACTTTGCGTTATTAACTATTATTTTGTATGGGAAATATTTACTCCATCAAACTGCTATAAAAGTAACCAGGTACTGATGGAAGTGGGCGGAACATCAGAAATTCAATATTGATTGTATAGGTATAGTCCCGCCTCACTAACTGGGCAGTTCACTATTACTTCCACTTTTAACCTCTAAGGAGGACTTTCGGAGCGAAGTGCATTTTGAGTACCCCTTGCTTCATGAAAACTACAAGCTTACACTCATCCATGCCTTCTCCGGGATTCGAACCCTGGAGGTACGGCAAGTGGTTTCACTTGCCGATATGCAGGCTAAACTGCTGAAAGTTCAACAGTTCGAATCATATTCGACCACTATTTGATGCGTCAGGAAAGTTGAAAAACCACTTTTCCTTGAACCAGTATCTGCAATGTGTGCCAAAACTTATCGAATGTATTCTAGACACTCTACTGCGATTTAGAAACAAAACGTTTGATGTCACAGAAGAAAAAAGAAAAGCGTTTGGAAACAGGACAAAGACTTGGTTTTCCACTGTTGTTGCTGACTGATCCTCACTTGTCTGACCTATAGTCAACCCAATCCCACGAAATTCCTCGTAGCAAGGAGCATAAGATTACCTTGTCGTTGGCAACAGCCTTGAGCACCTTGCAGGTGACAATGCGACGCAGCTCAGTTCCACCAACAATTTTGATGGAAAGGAACCTGTGGGGACGGGTCTGAGAGGCTATCAACTCTCTTCCCCTACCACAACCTCTCGAGAGAACTTTCAGCTCGCTGCATATTTAGAATCTCTCATGCCGCACGGTCACTATACATTTGAAAACATCCATGCCTTCTCCAGGATTCTAACCTGGGCCCTACGGCATGGCAGTCAATGACGATAGCCACTATACAGGTTGGGCGGCTTGCGTTTTCATTGATGGGAGTATTTAAAAGAGAAGGAAACAAAACGTTTTCACCATAAGAAAGTTGCTTTTGGTGTTAAGAGCAACCCTTTCTGTCTTGCGTCTGTTATAGAGTATGGTATTGGAGGTAATCAAGATTTTGATCTTAAGTTTGAGGAACAAAATCTATAGTGTTAGCAGAGTTTCTGTGTTGACAGTGTTGTAGATAGTGTTGATGGTTATACTGATTTAAGAGATTTTATTTGCAAATCCAGTGTGCTAATGTCAAAAGGTGGTTTTGGATCTTGAAAAAAGGAGGAGACAAAACTGAACATTGTTCGGAAACAGGCCTGACGTGTAATCATCGTTTGAATACTTTAATGGTTAATATGAGCTGGATGAAAGAATTAAACCTCCATAAGATAACTAAGTGAGTTTTGTTATGAGTAACTCATAAAGAGTTTGGATTCAGTTGAATATACCCCTCCAGATATGCTTTTTCCAGGATACTGGTACAAAAGCTTTGAACATGAATGTGAAATGGGACACAGACATCCGTAGTAATCTGAGGAAAGAATTCCTGTAGTGGTTTCAAGAAGTAAAATTTCTGCAAGAAATAAATTTTTCCAGATGGATTGATGTGACAGCAGAACATTTGGAGCATTTCATAATTCACACTTTCTGTGATGCTTTGCAAAGACACCTATGCTGCTGTGATATTTTTGAGGTTATAAGAGGAAAGTTCCATTTGTCTATTACTGCTTGCAGCTAATGCGACTGTAGCTCCTTTAAGAAACAGAAAAAGCACGACGTAAGGAATATTTAGTTGCCTTATTGGATGCAAGATTGACAAATTCGATAGCTCAACCAGAAGGATGTAAAATGTTACTACTAGAACAATTCAACTACCCTTCTCGAGTGGAAGCTTAGTGTAATGTTTTCTAAAGAAATGGTGACAATCCTTTATGACTGTGAAGCCTTTAAAAACATTAATGAGATAAATCCTCGACCTCTCACCTACCAGCCTGAAAATCAGAAACTATTTCCTATCCCTTCTTCATTTTTCCTGCAAGATGTCAAGAACGCCGTCAACCATCAGAGCTAAAAGCGAAGCATCAAATGTAGACAAAACCTGCAAAGAGATTTGAGAAATTGATTCAGAAGTGAATACCTAGGGCTTCTCGTTCAAAGAGCAAAAGTAAAAATGCTTCTAAAATAGCTGTTAAAGAGATAATACTAATTAGAAAATACTGAAATAAATAAATAAACTGTAATAGAATAAATTGGCCACCAAGACAAATAAGAGAATTTTTTCTTGTAAAGAATGGACATGTTCAACTTATAAATATCCAAACGTCTCGTTCATCAAATATAGACAAAATCTGCAAAGAGATTTGATAAATCGATTCCGTAGTTAATACTAGGACTTCTCGTTTAAAGATCAAAATGTTAAGATGCTCCTAAAATAGCTGTTGGAGATATAAGTGCTGACTGGAACAGACTGAAATAAGTGAATAGACTGTAATGTAATCTACTGGGCACTGTAACGAATAACAGAATTTATTACCGTAAAGGATAGACCTCTGTGACTTGTAAAACCACAAATGTCTCATTCGCAATTACTTCGTCCATTTCCACGTGTGTATCCTGTAAAGATTTCATTCACTAATGACATCATAAAAGCATAAAAATTAAGATTTATCGATAATAAGAACTCAATTGACAAAGGAAGTATACCGAAATCTGACATCAAAATATGTAATTCGGATATAAAGATAAAATTCCTCACAAATAAATTTGAAAATTGTAAACATAATATTATTTATCCTGCGTGTCGTTCCCATTTTTGACACTTTTTAAATATATGATGCCATATATTGCCCAGCTTTAGTTCATAAGAAATTTCAATTTATTTGCATTTGTATTTCAATGTTCAAATAATAACGGATAATCAGATGAAGGGAGGTATTATTGCCTAATTTATTAAGTATTTAATAATTTTAACACAATCAGGATAGCTTCACATAACTACACTCGTCTGCAAAATTGAGAGAATTTGCACATTGGGTCAGGTTTCCTAAAAACTAATGGACAGATTTTAATGAAATGTGGTATCAATATACTTGTATAATATCGAAAGAAATATTCCATTCAAAAGTCATTTTGCATACGCATGATTATCATTATAGCTGTAGTGCAAATATGTCTAAAATCCGCGTTGGGATATCGAACAGATAATAGAGTCTAATGTGAGGTGTGTTCGCTGTAACAGTCAGACATGTCGTGCAGCGTGATGCCATAATGGACAGTAGGCAGTTCTGCCGCAGGTTTCTACTCAAGAAGTAAGGCAATTTTCAACTCCGGGATGTTTCTCAGAAGGGGATTGCGAAATGAAAATGCCTTCCCAAGAGCGTTCCAGATATTCTCTATTATAGGATTCAGTTTTGGAGATCTGGCTGGCCGATCCATGGGAACAATATCCTCACTTTCCAGGTAAATGATCAGTTGAGCCCTATGTGGTTGAGACTTTGTGTCTATTAACAGGAATCCAGAACCAACTGCGCCTCTGGAAATCGAACATAGGACAATAAGATCTCCTCTCTATCGAGCAGAGGACAGTAAGTCAGGGAGCCTTTCAAATACATGCAGTTGTGTGCTGGAATCCAACACAATGCTTGTTCAAACTATTTCACCGCAACCTTTGTAAATATCCCTTTCCCTGATGAGAGAGGAATGATATCGTGTTCCAGGGTCTCTGCAGATATAGATAGACATAGAATCAGAGCGCAGACTGAATCTCGATTCATCTATAAAAATCACTGTGCTCCACTGAAGGCTGGTCTAATGTACATGTCGTCTGCATCATGATAAACATTTCTTTGTGCATCTTGATAAACATTTCTTTGTGTGTGGTGAGCGGGACGCAGACAGTGGGTCTTCTGGCATACAGACCTAACTCATCAAACCTTTGGCAAATTGTAGACCGTGAAACTCGAATTTCATTAGCACCACAGAGATCAGACATAAGCTGAGAAGGTATAGCTGTGTCGTTGCGCTAAAATTGTCAAAGAGTGATCATCATTCGTAGATGTAGATCTTGAGCGACCTCGTCCAGGTCTTCTCGATAGAGATCCAGTGTCCTGAAACTTTTTCCACAACTTTCCATCGACACTGGATGTTACCTTGAACTCTGTAGCCACCAGTGCTTGTGATTTGCATACCTCCAATTTCACGACATTTCTCCATCTCATTTCGTCATCCATACGTTTGTACCATCTACTGTCTATCTTTTGTTTGAAATCTGGAGAGTAGTGACTGCACTGAAGAAGGGTGAAAACTACCCTTTATTACACTCTTTAAATTATTTACAATGCGCCAACTCGACGCTAACACATTACGCCTCTGCTTGGGCGGTAACTGGAACAGTAAGAATCAAGCTCAAAAATTGAAGATATTAACAAGTAATAGAATTAAGCTGCAGGGTTCAGACAATCCTGTTTCCTAACAGAGCGTAGATAAGTTTAGTGGCATCAAAATAATAGTCGTTACGCCACGTTCAACCAGCAAGAGCTGCTAAGCCAAAGCTCGCGCTACAACAGCCCCTCTAACTTTGCATTCTAGAACTTGATATTTAAGTTTTTCTCCCACTGGTAGAATTTGCATTCCTTCACGAGCGCTACCAAATTTAAATATCCTGGCACTGACAATTAGGGGAATGAAGGCTTATAGGAAAGAACTCCAAATTAAATTTAACTGGTTTTTTAAAATAATATAAATCCCTACACACCTACACGTTCATGGATACTTATTTTGTCTGATAATTTAAAAATTTTACCCAACTCTTGTGGGAAACATGGCGAATGTTGTACATGAATACGAGCACACAAATTGCCGAAAATCCTTCATGCACTTACCGCATCACCTGCACAGTCACAGCTCCTCAGACACGCAGTTGCACGCTTTCGTGTTCCACTGAAAATTTACATAATTAGTAATAGTAATTGGCTGAGTTGTATTCATAAAAACAGACATAATTTGCAGATTCTCTTAATTTTGCACGCGAGTGTACAAACGGTATTTTGTTAATATAGTTTATGAGTGGCAACAATATCTCATTTCAGTTTATTGTTGTTCTAAAAAGAGATTCCCTTGACTTGTCTAGAAGAACAACATATGCCGTACGTAATAGAACATTTGGTGAATTTTTGTATTGTATCTTAAAAGTACGTAAGATATATTATCCTAAAATATTCTGTATTGGCAGATGTTCCAGGAGTCAATTGTTATGTCTGTTTTGTCTGTTATTAAGAAGTGTTCGCTAAGAAGGGGCGGAATTTTTTTCTACTTCCAGTGTTTGAGGATTCAGGAGCTATTCCCTAGTAGGAAATGTTCTTTAAAGTAGTGGCGACGATTTTTTAAAAATTAACAAAATTTAATCTTTGTTGTGTGGTAATCTCAAAAGAAAACTTCAAAAGTGTTTTCTGAGATAAACTAATATGATCAATTTCCTTACCAAGTAGGTATGTTTACTACACTATGTACTACTGACATACACTATGTTTCAGTCATCTAAAATATATTGAAACTTTAGCTCCTCTAAATTAAACAGAAGAAAAGAAAATAAATTAAGATAATTAAATTAAACGTTTAAAAAATTCTAAAATGCCAGGAAAAGCTCAAATTATTAATTTGAAGCAGCCATTTTATAAGTATGACACGGATTAACCATTAAAGAATATAATCCCACAATTGTGTGAGTATAATTCCCTCATATGTCTTATGCCTAATATCGCGCTTTAAATGCCATTAACATAGCGTTTAAAGCAAATACTAATCTACGCTACGCATTGTACATGTTTTAAACATTTGATATTTTCGTTTTAAACACTACCTTTCACGCAATTTGTATAAATGAAATTTAAGTAACTATCTACTTTAAGTTCGGTTACTTTTTACTCCCCTTACTGTGTATATTACAGTTGAAAATAGTATTAAAATAGCCATAAAATGACTGGACATGAAAATTTATTCGTTTATTTAAATCTGTGCAACTCCTTTGAACCACCATGTTATTCTAAAATGCTCTTCCAAAATGCGAACTAAAGCCTAAACTACGAATTCCTGTAACTTTTCTGGATGCAAGAAAACGTTTTCTGTAGCTATATAAAGTCGCTCTGTACCACTTAGCATACCATTTAGATTTTAAATATGCTTTTTATAAAAATGTGCGATTTAGAAGCAGATATGTTCGTGTATGACTTTTATCTGAAATAACGATATTTATTAACCTTGGTAAAAAAAATTTTATGTATACACCACATGACTTACGTGTATGAAATATTAAATTATACGCATTTTGCATTTCATTTAAACTTATGAGATTGAATTAAATCTACTTCATCGATAGCGCATAAACCACAATAGAATAAATGCCTCTTTAAAATTCACTATATTTGCTTACCACAACGACACTCTGGCGCTAGCTTCACTTAACAGTGTTACATCTCATTCATCTTATAACTCATCAGAATGCACAAAAATTATATATATCATGTGGAGAATTACCTAATCGTTGCCAGATGTTCTATTCAAATACTATCACAAATCTGAAACGATGTGTAAAAGAAAATTAAACAAACAAACAAAAAGAAACAGTTTTTCACAAACGATTCAGTATTTCTCATTCAATTAATTCAGTTCTCACTTCGCGACAAGGCAAAAATACATAAAACTCTAAATATCTATATTAAAAATTACGAAGTAAATCTCAAATACTTATTTCCTCCAATAAATTTCAGAATGGATTAAGCATGATTTAATACGCAATAATAAAAGAAGGCGTTATCTTTGTTGTTGAGAAGCTTAGTGTCTTTAGATTGGCAACAAATCCAATATTCTCCTAAGTTTCAAATGTAAGCAAATATGTCCGCCATGACAAAAATGATTAGGCTTAGCCGCACATAGACAATTTTTAAATTGTTGATAATTCTGCAACTCTTGCATGCAGATTTACTGAAGGCATAAACACCTTAACCGGAAAATAAGAACATAATTCAATCATTTTTAAAGCAAAAAATGCGCAATTTGCCAACATATAAGAATAAAAAACTGATCTCACTGAGCCGGGTAACAGAGTGGATATATATATCCACACCA